>SJYH01009314.1:3227-16195 GCA_006408735.1 Sylvicapra grimmia | reverse complement strand
GTGGGCGCGTCCCAAGCCCTTGTCCCGAGCGGGGTAAGCAGGCCCTGGGCCTGGGCACAGGGCCCTGGATTCGGGCTTTGGCACAGGTGGAGCTCCCAGAGGAGGAGACCTGGGCGTCAGGGGGCTTGTCTTCGAGGCTTTCATGCTTCTTTGTACGGGATTTACTTCTCTTTTATCTCAAGGCTTCAGGTTATGCTAAGCGGGGTCTTTGTCTCTCTTTACATAAAGTTCAACTTGTGTAACTGTGTGTTTGGATTGATCATTTTGAATGCTTCTTGTTATAAAAATCGTACCTAGAGGCCCCAAACACACCGAACAATCTAGAAATGGGACCTAAAGCCAACAGCTCCTTCCCGACCCTCCCAGGCCGTGTCCCAGCGCCCTCTCTGTATCAGCGCTGTCTCTCAGCCGGGTTCACGTGTCAGAAGCCCACAGGGGGGTCTGAGGCCCTGAGGAAACCGAGTTTTGTGCGAGTACCTGTGCTCGTCGAAGCAGAGCGTCGGTGCTAACAAGTTAAGAGCAGAGTGAGACGCGGTCGACCTCTGGCCTGAATTTGCGTGACACTGATTTTAAATCCGTCCTTGCAGCCTCGCCACCATGGATGCGCTCTCAGCATCAAACGGCACCTTTGCCTTGACCCTTCTGAAAAAGCTGGGTGAGGACAACTCGAAAAATGTGTTGATCGCACCCCTAAGCCTCTCCTCTGCCCTGGCTATGGTCCTCATGGGGGCCAGGGGCAACACCGCAGCCCAGATGTGCCAGGTACGTTCGGGAAGCTGGTTGCGGGTGGCGGGTGATGCTGTTTCTTTGGTGGGTGAGCCGGGGTCCGTGATCCGAATCCCAAAGGCCTTGCTTGACAGACAGGCCTCCTCCCCCGTCAGCCCCCTCCCTGGGCCCCCCTCCAGTGTCTCTCTGGCGTGTGGCCTGGGACTCCTGACAGCGCAGCACCCGATTCCAGCAGGACAGGCTTGAACGAGCAAACGTTCATCGAGCCTCTGCTCGACCTGCTGCCCAAGGCCCTGCTGGCCGAGGCCCGTCCTGCCGAGACGCCCAGAGCCAGCCCTGGGCGGGCTGCACAGGGTGTGGACACCAGCTCCTGGGCCGCAGTGGCGGCGGGGCGCTGACCTCTGGCCCCCTTGGGGTCACAGCCTTCCCGCAGGTGGGGTGCCCTTACCCTTCCCAAGGTCCTGGGGTCCAGAGGGCCTCCAGGTTTAAGAGAGTCCTGATCCCGCCCTTGAGCCTGGGCTGTGAGTTTGACCTTTGCCCTAAGGCCATCACTTTCAGGGTCTTGTGCCAGCTGGGGAGGCTGGGAGTGAGAAACATTTGCCCCCTCCACCCAGCAAGTGTCAGGACGCAAGCACGCGGGTGCTCCTGCTCAGTCACCTCTGACTCTGTGCTTCCCCGGGGACTGTAGCCCTCCAGGCTCCTCTGTCCATGGAGTTCTCCAGAAAGAACACTGGCATGGGTTGCCATGTCCTCCTCCAGGGGATCTTCCCGGCCCAGGGATGGAACCCACGACTCTTAAGTCTCCTGCCCGGCAGGTGGATCCTTTCCCACTGCGTCTCCTGGGAGACGCCTGCATTCCCTTTAAGTCCTGCTGAAAAGGGAGCGGTCCCCTCCTGAGCTCGGCCCTGTCTCCCCTGCCGCTCTCCCAGGCTCTGAAGGGGCCACCCTCTCTCTGGGCACCTCCTGTGCAGATTCCGATTCCGGGGGGAGGGCCGGCCTTCCCGCCCTGCACGGGCCTCTCTCCAGGGCTCCTGCCCGAGCTCCTCTCCTCCAGCAGGGGTGCCCCCTGGCCCTCCTGCCTCGGCCGGCCGCTGGGTGCAAAGCCCGTGCCCAGGCTTTAGCTTCAGGTTACTGTGGAACCGCGCCAGACGGCTGTCTGGACCTTCTCTCTGTGGCTCCTGAACAAACCGCCCACGACCAGGAATGACCGGGACTGTGCCTGAGACTCTGCGGCCTGGCCACACGGTGCCCGCTGGGCTCCTGATGGTCCAGGAGCGGCCCCGATCCTCTGGGCACTCTCCTCCGTGTGTCCGCTCTGCCGCATTGTCACGAGGCCCCAGCAGGATGGCTGGGTGTTTCTACACCCTGGCAACAGGGGGCAAGACTTCGAACGTGGAGGTGCCAGGCCTCTACGAAGGCCCGGGCCCGGAAGAGCCACTTCTCCTGTGTCCCGCTGGTCAGAGCCCATCCCGAGGCCAATCGAGACCCGAAGACGTGGCCTGTTAGTGCAGAGACGGGAGGCCTGTCCGCGGCCCCGTCTGCAGGCAGACCTCGAGCACAGGGCCCTGGGCTCACCAAGGAGCATTTCTGTGCCCGCCGTCGCTGCCTGAGCCCGGGCGGGAGGCGGGCTGGGGGCCTTCCCGCAGCCACTGTGCCTTTATTTGCGTGAGTCTTGCTTTAAGCTGCGGCGAGGATCAGCGCGGTGCTTAGGCTGACTTTAGTGCTGAGTCCATTTCCTGGAGTCAGGGCGTACTGCAGTGGTGGGTTTTATCTGTTTTTGATTTCAGACGCTTTCTCTAAGCAAGAGCAGTGGCGGAGGTGAAGATGTCCACCAGGGTTTCCAGAAGCTTCTCAGTGAAGTTAATAGGACCGGCACACAGTACTTGCTCACAACTGCCAACAGGCTTTTTGGAGAGAAGGCTTACGATTTCCTCTCGGTAAGTCATATTCCCGATTGCCCAAAGCAAATAGAGACGGAGGTCGTGTGGAGAAGGGAGGCGGGCCTTGTGGTGCAGAGAGGCCTTGTGTGGTGAGACCCACACGGTGGGCGGGATGTGGGACCGCAGTCACGACCTCACGCTTCCTGGAACCATTCGGTCATTGCCTGTAAGAGGAGCCCTCTAACAGCCTTGTTCACGTGTTCCTGAAGCTTCAGTGAGACGATTGTCAGAGAACTAACAAAGATCATATCACACTTGCAGATGAGTTAGCCCAAACAGGGAAGTGATGGAATAGAATATGTCTGATGTTGTTTCTCCCCTGTTGGAAGTTTTCTGTGTATTGTGACACTTGTTCTACTGTTTTATACCTCTAAATATTTTGATTATCTTTTCCTATGCAGAATATTTTTATAAGTTTTTCTTTTTTACTCTTGTTCTATTTAATTAGAATGCTTCCATGGTTTTTAATTTTTTTCATACACACCTCAAGTGATCTGTGAGTGTGTTCTTATTGTATAAAATGCAGACAAGGCCAGAGTCCTCCCACCCTCGCCCACGCCCTGCCCCCTCGCCCAGTATGAGGCCTTGTGCCCTGTACACAGAGAAAGTCTTTGCATCTCAGTGCGTGTGAGCCTGCTGTTGTTCAGTCACTGAGCCGAGTCCGACTCTCTCTGACCCGTGGGCTGCAGCAGGCCCGGCTCCTCTGTCCTCTCTGCGTCCCAGAGTTTGCCCAGAGTCATGTCCGTTGAGTTGGTGATGCATCCGACCCCTCATCCTCTATCGGCCCCTTCTCCTTTGCCTTCGATCTTTCCCAGTATCAGGGTCTTTTCCGACGGGTCGGCTCTTCGTATCTGGTGGCCACAGTGACGGAGCTTCAGCCTCAGCAGCAGTGTGTGCCCGCCTCACCCTTTCTCACGGTGGCGGGCGGCGTGCTCAGGGGTGGCTGTACCGAGATGCAGCTGCCAGCCCCCGGGTGGGCGTGGGGTGGAGCTTGGCCCGGGCCAAGCCGGGGGGACCGTGTGTGTGTGGTTCTGTCCTGTGTGTGGGTGCTACTCAGATGGACTTTAGAAGGAAGGGACAGAGGGAGGCTCTCACATCTCAGTGAATTCTGCCTCATTCCCGCCCCGACGGCCGCAGCCCTTCCCGTCGTCCTCAGGAAGGGTAGCGGGTGGGCACGGCCACCCTCTGCTCAGCGATACAGCTGCTGAGCCTTTAACATTCTGATTGTTCATGAGACTGAGCAGCTTTTCACGTTGATCAAACATTTGTATCTTTTCTGAAAATTGCCTATATATGTGTCCTTTGTGTAATTTTACTTTGGGTTTTATGTCTTTTTTTTTTTTAATTGAGTTCTTTGTATGTTTAGGATAGCGATCTTATTCTGTTATATAACTTTTTTCACTATTTTTCACCCTTGTTTCAGCCTCTAAATAACTGTTTTAAAGCAGGTGGTGTAAAGTGAACGTAGCCATCATGCGGTCATATATTTGTAAGGTTTGTACAGCTTTGCATGAACTTTTTTAACAACCTGGTTTACTTGTTTTGATCAGTCTTAGCTACATGCTAGTTTATTGTCATCTTTTTTTTTAGTTCTCCCAGTTTATTGCTACCAACCCATCTCCCTCCACCCTCATGCCTGCATGCTCAGGCATGTAACCCTGTGGACTGCAGCCTGCCAGGCTCCTCTGCCCATGGACTTTCCCAGGCAAGAATTCTGGAGTGGGTTACCATTTCCTTCTCCAGGGGATATTCCCACAAGGAGATCAAAGCCTCGTCTCCAGCATTGGCAGGCGGGTTCTTTACCACTGTGCCACCTGGCAACCCTGTGCTTTACTAAGTTATTTATTCAATGTAGCTAAAAACTGAGAAACCGGATTGAAGGTTAATTGCACACATTCGTTTGTACATTATACAAGTAACCGTCAAATGATCTGTGTTGAGGTTATGCGTGGTGAGGAAGTAAGCTGTTGGCGTTGTCTGTTTCTGTAGCCATGTGACTCTGTCATTCCGTCTCTCCTAGTCTTTCAAAGATGCCTGCCGCATGTTCTACCAAGCAGAGATGGAAGAGCTGGACTTTGTCAGCGCTACAGAGGAGTCCAGGAAGCACATAAACACCTGGGTATCCGAAAAGACAGAGGGTAAGGCCATGTCAGTACTTCTGTTTGCACAGTATTTGAATCGGTCTGATTTTCCATCAGTTCCCTCCCAATACCATCGAATGTAAACAGAAATGGCTTTTTTCTCTAAAGAACTGGAACTTTCAAATCCACTTCTGAAATTAATCAGCAATCAATTTCTCTAGCTTTCCCCCTCCTCATCAATATTCGGTGCACCTCTTCCAAAGCAATCACACTTTGACTTCTGGCTGTTGCAGTTAATGTTCCTGTAGTCTGGCTTTTCATAAAGGGCGGAAGGAAGACTCTGGATGTGGCCCTACCTCCCTGCCTGTCCAGGAGAGCGCGCGCTCTGCGGGTCGCTGAGCATCACTGCAGGACACGCGGTCAAGCCCTGGACCACCTGCGCTGTTTCGTTTTCGTGCTCTCCACACTGGCTTCGACCTCTCCCCTTCAGGAGGGTCCCCTCATGCTGTAGTCTGAACATTCCTTTTTCTGTCCCTGTGAATAATTCTGCCCTTACTATTTGTTCATTTTATGTGTTTTATGCAACTCATGGTATTTTTCTGAGCAGAGACTTTAAGGTTTTTGTCCCTGATTTTGCTTTCGGGGCCAGGCTCGCTGCATGGGTTTCCCTGGTGGCTCAGATGGTAAAGAATCCACCTGCCAATGCAAGAGAGACGAGTTGGATCCCTGGGTCAAAAGATCGCCTGGAGAAGGAAATGGCAACCTGCTCCAGTATTCTTGCCTGGGGAATCCCATGGATGCAGAAGCCTGGTGGGCTACAGTCCATGGGGTCACAAAGAGTGAGGCCCAACTTAGCGAGTAAATAGACGACTCTCTGTACGTGGTTGTCTGGGGGACAGTGAACCCTCTGGTCTGGGCACTGACTCCTCCAGGGGACGGCCAGTAACTACTGTGGGTTTCCTCCACCAGGAAACCCTGTTAGCTAACTGGTTCTTTAAATCTTCTTTGCAGATAAAATTAGAGACTTGCTCTCTGCAAATTCGGTTAACCCCATGACACGTCTGGTTCTCGTGAATGCCATCTACTTCAAAGGAAACTGGGATAAACAGTTTCCCAAAGAAAACACCAGGGAAAAGCCATTCAAAGTCAGCGAGGTGAACAAGAATGTTTCATAAAGCGAAGGAGGTTTTGGAAACGGGCCCTGGGGCCCCTTGGTGTGTGGATCGTGCCAGGAGCCTGACCTTAAGGAGCGTGTGCCTCTTGTGGCCTTGGCGGCCCAGATGCGGATCCGGGCGAACCCTGGCTTCCTCTCCCCCCGCTCCTCCTCTGCTGTGTCATCAGGGGCGGTCCGTGCGGCACGTGCTCTGTCTTGTATCGCACATCCCACCGGGCAGCTCGCAGGTCCCTGGGCCTCCCGGAACTCCCGAGACCCAGTTCAAACTCCAGACCGTGGCTGTGACGCTCATGGGCCTGGATCCTACCGTCTGACCCCTCCCGTCAGGAGCTGCCTACACAGACGCCTTTCTCGGCAGGGCCGTCCAGAAGCCTCCCTAGCGGTCTCCCCAGCCCGGGTTCCTGGTTCCCGTGTCCCTCCTCTGAGCGCTCACAGAGCCCGGGGCCTCTCACAGTGGCTCTGATCCCCCGAGCCCCTCGGGCCCGTGTGCAGGACCCGGGAGGTTACCTGGAAGTTTTCCTGAGGACCGTGGCTGGGCTGAGAGTGGTGGGGTAGGAAGCACAAGTCAGACTGTTTTGTGGGTTTCTAATCATTGTATCTATTTACTTTGGCTGTGCCGGGTCTTCTTGCCGCTCAGCCTTTCCTGCAGCTGCCGTGGCGGAGGCCCTCTTGGCTCAGGGCTCGGGCTTCTCCTGCTGGTGCTTCTCTCGGTGCAGAGCTCGGGCTTCAGGCCCCGTGCCCGCAGGAGCTGCGGCTCCCGGGCCCTCAGCCCGGGCTCAGTAGTTGTGGCTTAGAAGCCCCTGGGCTGTGGGGTCTTCCCAGACCAGGGCTGGAGCCTGTGTCTCCTGCATTGGAAGGCGGATTATTTACCCCTGAGCCACCAGGGCAGCCCTTTGTCTTTAAAACCAGAGCCAACATGGTTTGTTCATGGGTCAGCTGTGGGCGGGAAGGCCAGGCGCCCAGGACACCCCAGGGTTTGACGGGATGAGTGGTGTCGCCATGAGCAGAGGTGGGAAGGGATAGATGGAGCAGGTGGAGGGGAACACGAGCCGCCCGTGTGTGGGCTGACCTGGAGGCTCCTTTGCGTCCAGGTGCAGATGTCAGGCCGGCAGGAGCCGGGGGAGAGGTCCTGCCGGGAATGTCCATGTGGAGCCCTCCTGGATCAGCAGGAAACAGCAGCCTGAGGCCTGAGCACTGGGATCCAGGGGTGGGAGCTGGAGCCGTGCAGACGAGCTGACGACGCGGAGCTGCGTTGGGTCCGGAAGACAAGACAGAGTGTGTGGGTGCAGGGGGACAGCTATGATGTCTCGTCCAGCGTGTCCACGGGTCTTGTTTCAAGTTAACGTTTATCCATTTCCTTTATAGAACATGGAGAAACCTGTGCAAATGATGTACAAGAAATCCACGTGTAAAATAACCTACATTAGAGAAATAAGAACCCAGATTCTGGTGCTTCCCTATGTCGGCAAAGAGCTGAACATGGTCATCCTGCTGCCCAGTGAAATCACTGACTTGAACAGGGTAACCGGGCAGCTGTGGCCTGGGGCTCGAGTCTGGTCCGCATCCCTGCTGGGCACTGGGCTCCGGGAAATGTGTGCAGCCGGCAGGCCGCCCCTGGGCCACAGGGCACATAGTGTGGGTCACAGTGGATGGTCCCCTGGGCAGTGCTGCTGCAGACCCTGAGATCTTCTACCTTCTCCTCCAGGTGGAAAAGGCCCTGACCTACGGGAAATTCGTCACGTGGACGAAGCCGGATGTGATGGACGAGGAGGAGGTGGAGGTGTTTCTTCCCCGGTTCACGCTGGAGGAGAGTTACGATATGGAAGAGTTACTCCAAGAACTGGGCATGACCGAGGCCTTCAAAGAGGCCGGGGCCGACTTCAGCGGGATGTCGTCCCGGCGAGGCCTGCACCTGTCCAAGGTCATGCACAAGTCCTTCGTGGAGGTCACCGAGGAGGGCACGGAGGCCGCGGCCGCCACAGGAGCGGTGGTCATGAGGCTCTGCCTCAGCGTCGGGCCCCGGTTCTGTGCCGACCGCCCCTTCCTCTTCTTCATCCAGCACGGCAGGAGTGGGGCCATCCTGTTCTGCGGCCGCTTTTGCTCACCGTGACAAGGTGGTGGGGGGCCCCCGGTGCTCCTCACGGCTCTTCCCAATCTCTGCGAAGAGCTGAAACCCCAAGTGACCTTTGCAAAGGTCCACAAATAAAAGGCTGCTTGGGAGCGCCTATGTGTCTGTGTCTGTGTGTGTGTGTCTGTGCGTATGTCTGTGTCTGTGTGTGTGTCTGTATGTGTTTGTGTCTGTCTGTATCTCTGTGTCTGTGTGTGTGTGTGTCTGTCTGTATCTCTGTGTCTGTATCTCTGTGTCTGTGTGTGTGTGTGTCTATTGTGTGCGTGCGCCCGTGTGTTCTCATGTCCCCTGCCTTCTTGGAGGTGCAGCTGCCATCGGAGGCGGGTGCTTGGTGGTCCCTCCGGTGGGGAGCGCTGGCTGCCTGCTCTCTGGGTCCTCCCTCCACCCGCCCCGTCCAGGCCCTCGGGGAGAGCGCTGTCTGCTCCGGGCCTGGAAGGATGAGCGGGCTTCTCTGTCTCCTCTGCTCAGTGGCCCTGCTCCTGAGACCAGAGCGAAGCAGAGGCGATGGCAGCCCCGGGGAGGGGAGGGGGCCTCAGAGACCCCAAACCTGAGCCCTCCAGAAACCAGCAGAAGCGGGGAGGGCCGTGGACCCAGGCCGGGAGAAGTCCATCCCCGAGCCACTGTGTCTGCATTGGAGGGTCTGTGGTCAGAGGCCTGTTCAACTGCTTGACTGTCCACGCTCCCTGAGCGTGTTCAGTTGCCCCCGGGGTCAGAGATGAGCAGACAGGTCCTGTTCCTGAGATGGGGGCGTTTCAGACCACGTCATGGATGCACGCCAGGTGACATTCCATCCTGCCACTGGGACTGGAGAAAAAGAGGCGGCTAAGGTTTCAAGCAGTCCATCCTAAAGGAAATCAGTCCTGAATGTTCATTGGAAGGACTGATGCTGAAGCTGAAGCTCCAATACTTTGGCCACCGATGCAAGGAGCTGACTCACTTAAAAAACCCTGATGCTGGGAAAGATTGGAGTCGGGAAGAGGAGGGGACGGCAGAGGATGAGATGGTTGGATGCCATCACCGACTCGATGGGCATGAGTTTGAGTAACTCCGGGGGTTGGTGATGGACAGGGAGGCCTGGGGTGCAGCAGTCCACCGGGTCACAAAGAGTCGGACACGAATGAGAGACTACACTGCGTGAAGCTTTCTGCAGCCGCCCGTGTTCCCTGCTGAGACATGGGGCCCCCGCCCAGCCAAGGCTGAGGTTCGGGTGGAGAGCGGTGCGGTGTCCACTGGCCTCCCTGTGGCGTCGATGCTGGGCTCCCTCTAACCTAATGGTGTGACCCACATTCGCAGCCTGTCTCTAGTCCGCTGTCTCTGCTGTGCCCAAGTCAGCACCTGAGCCGTGAGGAGAGACAGGCTGCAGAGACGCTGCCCTTGGGAGCGGGCAGGGGGGCCAGTGGCGTCAGCGCCCGCCTCCCCCCAGCCTGTGCCCACTCTCGCCTGAAGTGAGCTGTCTGTCCAGCCAGGGTCTGGGCGTCTGTCCTCCGTCCCCATCAGGCCGTCAGCAGGGACCTGTGACGGTGGACGCTGTGGTCCCGGGTGTTACAGAACCTGTCACACAGCTTGGACTCTGCCCGTCTCTTTCTTAGCTGGATCTACTGCGTTAAATGTCATTGGCAGTTTCCTCAAAACTGGATTTTTCAATCTGATCTTATGAAAACTTTTTAATAGAATTGCCTTACAATCTCCCGTGCGTTTGTCATCAATAAACTCGGAATTCCTGTCCTGGTCATCGTCCTTCCCTGGTGGCTCAGGCCAGGAAGAGTCGCCTGCAGTGCGGGAGGCCGGGCCTCGATCCCTGGGTTGGGAAGATCCCTGGGTTGGGAAGATCCCTGGGTTGGGAAGGTCCCCGGGAGATACTGGCTCCCGCTCCAGGATTCCGGCCTGGAGAATCCCACGGACTCGAGGTCGCAGAGAGTCAGACGTGACCGAGCCACTCTCGCTGTCACTTACCGTCCTCCCAGTTGATCTTGTCTGTGACCAGCTCTGGCTTCAAGGAGGGGTGGGCGGTGGGCCTCCCTGGGCCCCCCGGAAGGACCCCTGGCTCAGTGCTCTGCTTTCATTCTCTTCAGAGTCTTTATAGCTTTGAGCAGAGGGTCCTGCATTCCATTTTGCACCAGCCCTGCAAATTACAGAGCCAGGCCTGCCATGGACTATAGAATTTTTTATGGAGAAGAATAGTCTTTTTTTCAGATGCTGAGTACCAGGTAAGCTCAAAGCAGATCCTGAGAAATGAAAGATCTCAATCCAGTCTTTTCACATTAAAATATAAACAATTTGGTCGGGATATTTCCATATTTTTCTTTTGAACTCCACATAGCCTATGTTTCCGTGACAGGAAGTAGCCCGTTCAGTTCATTTCAGTTGCTCAGTCGTGTCTGATTCTTTGCAAGCCCACGGACTGTAGCACGCCAGGCCCCCCTGTCCATCGCCAACCCCCGGAGCTTACTTGAACTTGTGTCCATCGAGTCGGTGATGCCATCTAAGCATCTCATCCCTGCCATCCCTTCCCCTCTTCCCTTCAATCTTTCCCAGCATCAGGGTCTTTTCCAGTGAGTCAGATCTTTGCATCAGGTGGCCAAAGTATTGGAGTTTCAGCTTCAGCATCAGTCCTTCCAATGAACANTTAGCTGGATCTACTGTGTTAAATGTCATTGGCAGTTTCCTCAAAACTGGATTTTTCAATATGATCTTATTAAAATTTTTCAATAGAATTACCTTACAATCTCCCGTGCGTTTGTCATCAATAAACTCAGAATTCCTGTCCTGGTCATCGTCCTTCCCTGGTGGCTCAGGCTGGGAAGAGTCGGCTGCAGTGCGGGAGGCCGGGCCTCGATCCCTGGGTTGGGAAGATCCCTGGGTTGGGAAGATCCCTGTGTTGGGAAGGTCCCCGGGAGATACTGGCTCCCGCTCCAAGATTCCGGCCTGGAGAATCCCACGGACTCGGGGTCGCAGAGAGTCAGACGTGACCGAACCACTCTCGCTGTCACTTACCGTCCTCCCAGTTGATCTTGTCTGTGACCAGCTCTGGCTTCAAGGAGGGGTGGGTGGTGGGCCTCCCTGGGCCCCCCGGAAGGACCCCTGGCTCAGTGCTCTGCTTTCATTCTCTTCAGAGTCTTTATAGCTTTGAGCAGAGGGTCTTGCATTTCCATTTTGCACCAGCCCTGCACATTACNTTGATCTTGTCTGTGACCAGCTCTGGCTTCAAGGAGGGGTGGGTGGTGGGCCTCCCTGGGCCCCCCGGAAGGACCCCTGGCTCAGTGCTCTGCTTTCATTCTCTTCAGAGTCTTTATAGCTTTGAGCAGAGGGTCCTGCATTTCCATTTTGCACCAGCCCTGCACATTACGGAGCCAGGCCTGCCGTGGACTACAGAATTTTTTATGGAGAAAAATAGTCTTTTTTCAGATGCTGAGTACCAGGTAAGCTCAAAGCAAATCCTATGAAATGAAAGATCTTCTCAATCCAGTCTTTTCACATTAAAATATAAACAATTTGGTTGGGATATTTCCATATTTGGCTTTTGAACTCCACACAGCCTGTGTTTCCATGACAGGAAGTAGCCCAGTTCAGTTCATTTCAGTTGCTCAGTCGCGTCTGATTCTTTGCAAGCCCATGGACTGCAGCACGCCAGGCCTCCCTGTCCATCACCAACTCCCGGAGCTTACTTGAACTTGTGTCCATCGAGTCGGTGATGCCATCTAAGCATCTCATCCCTGCCATCCCTTCCCCTCTTCCCTTCAATCTTTCCCAGCATCAGGGTCTTTTCCAGTGAGTCAGATCTTTGCATCAGGTGGCCAAAGTATTGGAGTTTCAGCTTCAGGATCAGTCCTTCCAATGAACATTCAGCACTGATCTCCTTTAGGATGGACCGTTTGGATCTCCCTGCAGTCCAAGGGACTCTCAACCATCTTTTCCAAGTCCACAGTTCAAAAGCATCACTATTCGGCGCTCAGCTTTCTTTATGGTCCAGCGCTCCCATCCACACGTGACCACCGGAAAACGAGGTAGCCCAGTGTGACAGTTAATTTTGTGTGTTGCCTTGACTGGCCCAGAGCGCCAGTTAATCGGTCTAACACCCATCGAGATGTTACCGTGAAGGCAGAATTTACAGGAGATGAGGATTAAATGAGTCGACTCTGAGTAAGGCAGCCTGGCTGCCAGCACGTGGGGGGGCCTGGTCTAGTCAGCTGACAATGACTGAGGTCCCCTAAGGAGGAGGCGCTTTCCTCCAGAGGCCTGTGGACCCAGCTGCACAGAGCTCTCCCCTTCCCCCACCTCCTGCAGCAGGCAGTCTCCCCCTCCCTTCCTCGCTCTGTTCAAACCTCAGAAATCGCCAGAAAGTGGCGCCTGTCTGCTTCAGGGCCTGCCCTGCCCAGCCCTGTGGCTCCACGCCTCACTCTCAGCCTCCCGGAAGGAGGGCCTGACGGTCCTGGCAGCTCGCTCTGCCTCCTCTTGCAACATTCCTTGGTTACCTGAGGTCGCAGGTGCAGGTGGCGTGTTCCGCCCTCCTGGGAAGGAATCGCCATCTTCCTCTTCCGAGCCAGCGTCCTCGGGTCAGTGTCCCTCCGGCCTCTGGCTCACCCTCAGTGCTCCTGTGGGCTTCCCGGGTGAAGAATCCGCCTGCCAATGCAGCAGACGAAGGGTGACCCCTGGGCCGGGAAGATCCCCTGGAGGAGGAAATGGCTACCCCTCCAGGATTCTTGCCTGGGAAACCCCGTGGACAGAGGAGCCAGGTGGGCTACGGTCCACGGGGCCGCAGAGTTGGACACAAATTCGCGCCTGAGCAAAGCCGGTGAAATAAAGCCTCGAGCCGCAGAGCTGCTGGCGGGCGCGGGCGCCCCCGTCCTCGTCTTCCGTGCCCGGCCCTGCTCTTGTCCCGAGGAGCCCCCAGAGGCACAGACGGCCCTGCCCCGGCTTCA
>SJYH01009309.1:0-11512 GCA_006408735.1 Sylvicapra grimmia | reverse complement strand
GAGCTTGTATGTTAAAATGAATTAATATTAAAATGAATTATGGTAGATATCAAATTGCTGTGGTATTAGATTGTCCTGGAAACAGTGAAGAAGTCATATTAGGATTTTATTTTTAAAATTTCCTGTTTCTGATTCACCAGAGATTATATCCTTTGCAATGATTTAAGTTGATGAAGAAATGGTTTAGATGTTAACTTCAACACATGTGAAGAGACATAAAGTGGTTTTTGTTTTTTTGTCAAATGATAGTGTTACTATGCATTTTGAAAGATGCACAAATGAATAATTTGAAGAGACATACAGTTTAAAGAATTACTTTAAGGGGTAACCAAGCAGGAAATTGAAGGTTTCTATATCCAACAGCACATAAGGAGAATGAAAAAACAGGGGTCCAGAAATGGCTCNTCATGTAGTGTTTTTTTATTGTTGTTAAGATAGTATTAATATGCATTTTGAAATATGCACAAGTGAATAATTTGAAAAAACACATAGTTTAAAGAATTATTTTAAGGGGTAACCAAGCAGGAAATTAAAGGTCTCTATATCCATAATAAAAATGAAAAACCAGGGGTCCAGAAATGGCTCCGTTTGGTCTGGTTCAGGCTCTTGCCACACTTCCTCCCACTGCCCTCCTTCTAGTGCAGGATCCAGGTCTAACAGGTCCTCAGCTCCAACTTAATATCCACGTTACCACTACTCTCCTCCTCCCACGTGTGGCACTCATTTCTTTCACACTTGATGACAATCATGTTGACTTGGCCCTGGGACCACCTCATGGAACTATCCGGGGAGTCATCGTCCCCTGGCCCATGCTCCCTGCCTCACTCTTGCCTCAAATCCCAGAAACCCTCAGGCAATAGAAAGCCCAAGTTTAGGCCTAGGCCCTCAGCCCTTGTCCATCTATCATCATCTGAACGATTGCTATTAATTTGTGCATTTGCAGTTTTCAAAGTGCCTCCCTCTTTATACTTCCTCTTTTCCTCTTTGCCACAACCTGCTGTGATAGATGAAGGCAGAAGATGGATGGATGGATAGGTAGGTAGGTAGAAAGAAGAAACTGGGGCTCAGAGGATTTAAATGGTTTGCCTGTGATGACACAGCAAGAAATGGTGGAGTTAGTATTTGGAAGCAGGTCACCTGTCTTCAGACTCTTCGCCTTTATGCACGACATCACTGAACCCAAGTCCACGGTCAAAGAAAACCAATTGGAATCTTTTGAGTCTGGGGTGGCCCACTCAGAAAACTTACTGATCATATAACCCTGGAGAGTGTGGTGGGTGTTCGCACGTGGTCCTTGTCTGATGGCTACCATCTGGGGCCTTCACACTTCATCCAGGTTCTCTGTTGGATGTTTGGAAAGGACTTACTGCAAGGCGAAATGAACACATAAGTGTACTTCCACATACCGTTGGACAAGATTATTTAACTGAGAACAGGACATGATGATGTGGAGCTAAGAGAGCTGAGTATAAACAAACATTCACATAAAAATGGGCAAGTTTTGCCGTGAGTGGTGTTTTAGTCTGGATAGTTGTACCGGAAACAAAACTTGGTTGGATGTCAAAACACCAGTCATCTAACTTTAGCTTTATTTTTAATTAAAGATACTGACTTTTAGAAACCAAGAGAAATACTAAACCTGTTTCAACTTACCTCAAAGTGCCCAAATTTATAGTCATTTCTGGCTAAGTTGACTTCACTTATGCTTTTGTGTCATTTTTGGGAAAACTTCTGAGGATACCTTTTTTTTTTTTTTTAAAGTGCATTCAGACGTACAGTTTAAAAAAATAATTACTCTGACTTTGGAGCTTTATATTTTATTCTTCAATGTGAGGTATTTCATTTGAGACAGCCCTTAAGAACGTTGTAAAGTTAGTTGGAATTTAGGGTCAGAAAAATTCACACACAACTTAGGGACTAAACAACAATTGAACAACAGAGTGGTTGATTCCTTAGGACTTAAAGGAGTTGATCTGTAAGTCAGATACACAGTGAATAATTTTAGTTCACTTAGCACACACAGGACATCATTTACTAAAGAAAGGACTGTGGCATTACAAACAGCTGAAGGTTGCTCTCCAAGACTACCTGGAATTTCAAGTGTGCGCATGGCCAGGAGTTCAGCACCCTGGACTTATTCTGTCCTCGTGGATTAGCTCCAGCTGTTTCCTTCTGCTGCTGCTGCTGCTAAGTCGCTTCAGTCATGTCCAACTCTGTGCGACCCCATGGACAGCAGCCCACCAGGCTCCCCCGTCCCTGCGATTCTCCAGGCAAGAATACTGGAGTGGGTTGCCATTTCTGTCTCCAATGCATGAAAGTGAAAAATGAAAGTGAAGTCTGTCAGTCATATCCGACTCCTAGCGACCCCATGGACTGCAGCCTACCAGGCTCCTCCATCCATGGGATTTTCCAGGCAAGAGTACTGGAGTGGGGTGCCCTTGCCTTCTCCAGTTTCCTTCTGAGCATAGCTCAACTTGCTGAGTAATCAGGCTCACTGTCAGTGACCGACATGCGTAGATTGTCCAGCAGGGAAGGGTGAAAGAGACCAGTATAAATGACCTCCCCTGGCATTTGGGGCAGGAAAATCTATTTCTGTGAAACTTTGCTGTACAGGAGAAACCGCATCCAGACCCCTGGTGTCTACATATCAATAATGCTTCTGCTACTATTATTAGGATGAATAAAAGTCACCTCTCCCAGAGTTTCAAATACCAAGGATCATTTTATTTTCAGCTGCCAGTGCTGCATACAGAGAGGACACAGGACTCCAGGCAGGTGGAGGGGCTTGCCTGAGATCATAATGCAAGTTATTAATGGTAAGTCAGAATTTTTTCTGATATCTTTTGACTCTACACACCCGCCTACTACTATCCATCTGCGGATTTGGAATCAATTTACAGATTAATTTACTACTCATGGCCAGTGTTTGTGAAGCATTGTAATGTCCTGTGCAAAAGATACTTGTGTGCTTACTCAGTTGCTAAGCTTTGTCCAACTCTCTGAGACCCCACAGACTATAGACCACCAGGTTCCTCAGCCCATGTGAATTTCCAGGCAAGAATACTGGAATAGTGGGTTTCCATTCCGTCCTCTAGGGCATCATCCCAAGCTCTCCTGCATCTCCTGCATTGGCAGATTTACCACTCTGTCACCTGGAAAGCCTTCAAACATGCTAATGGTATTTAATTAGTATGATTTGATATCTGTTTATAGTGTAAGGCAGTAGCAAGAGGAGTATAAGCTATGGAAGAAAAATTTAAGTTGAAATCCATTCTGAAAATACTGGGAGAAAAAAAAAAAAAGATCAGGGATGGATAGAACACAACTGTGCCCAGAATGACAGCTTTGGGAGGAGGGGGATATTCCAGTCTGGAGTAGTCTGGAATATTTTCCATATGCCCCAGTGCCGAGCACCAAGCCTGGCTCAAAGCTGACAGCCAGCCAGCGTGTGTTCATCCAGACTGAAGCATGTGCATGTCTGCATTTGAGCTGTTCTCTTAGCTCATCCAGAGGAGTATCTTAGAGTTTTTCATTTCTGACTCCTCCAGGGGTTCCTATCAGGCTCCCCTGGATTATTGGGGGGAAACTGGACCCTGAAAGTAGCCGAGGTGAGTGGGAACTCAGAAGGCACGAGTTCTTGCCTTGAAGTTCAGAAGCTTGAAGCAGCCATGCAAGATGTGGCCAGGACGAGCTGCCAGTGCTGCTGGGCTGGTGTGTAGAAGAGGCCCCCTGGCCAGCTCATCAATCCCCCTGCCCAGGAGCCTTCGCATCCAGAGCAAGGTGCTGGCTCCCAGGTGCTCTGAGCTGGAGCTGCAGGCGCTTCATCCATATTATTGTTTCTAACCTGCTGATGCAGGCTGCGTGTAAGTACAAGGAATGGAGCGACTTGGGTTCCCATGCAAATCCACCTGAGTCCCCCAGCCTGCTGCTTGCTGCCTGCCTTCCAAGAAGAGATGCAGCAGCTCTGCTGCTGAACCTCGGCAAGTCCTCTACATGTGTTTGTGATAGGAGCTTCCTCTTCCAGAACACAGATCCTGTTGGCTGTTTGTTTTCCTGAGACAATCAACTTTTGTTCTTTCCCAGCAGAGCGCCTACACGGCCCTAGGCTTCTGTTTCTCTGGATTGTGGAAACATTGCTCTCCTTTTCAGCTCTCCTTGGAAAACTGTTAGGGACCTCCTAGAGAGGAAAGCTATTGCTTGGGGTTCTAAGTGGATCCAGGAGAGGAGTAGGGTGGTGTGGGCACAGATGATACACGCACCAGTTTCACCAAATGAGACAATGTAGAGTGTCCACAACATCAAACGATGCACATCTGGAAATCCTAGCTGGCCAAGGGGTGGTTCACAGCTTAAGAAATGGCTTCGTAACTTATTCAGAGTGTGGCAAGTCCTTCAGGATTCTGAGCCCAGTTTTTCAAGCTACTCAATGACATGGGAAAGGGGAATGTTCTAATGTGAAAAAAATGTAAAAGAGACTTAAGTCACACAATAATCACCTTACATAGTGTCTCAGAGAAGCCTACAGTAAGAAAGTGTTTTAGGTATTTGAGGAACTTTTGGGTATTTGAGAACAAATAGGAACTTGTCTGTATCTGCTAGGTTATCCGATTTTTGGCTATATAATTGTTCATTGAAGTCTCTAACAATCCTTTGCTCATGTATCTTATCATTTGTAATGTCTTCTCCTTCATTTAGAATTTTATTTCAGTCCTTTCTTTTTCTTGATGAGTCTAGCTAAAGATTTGTTTATATTTTTAAAAAACAGATCTTATTAGTTTCATTGATTTGTGTTATTTTTTTAGTTTCTATTTCATTTATTTCCATTCTGTTCTTTGCCTTCCTTATATTAATTTTTGGCTTGGTATGTTCTTATTTTTCTGGTTCCTTATTAGGTTGCTTATCTGAGAGCATACTTTTTTCTTAATGTACACATTTATTGTTATAATCTTTCCTCTGAGAACTTCTTTTGCTCCATCCCTTAAGTTTTGGTGGTATTCGTTTTCTTTCTCTCTCTCTCTCTCTTTTTTTTGGTGCCTAATCTCTATTGTTTAGCTGCTGGGCTATAAAACCCATCATAGTGTCATGCCCAAAGGTGCAAGTTTCTTTTATCTGACTTTCTGGAAGCTAGTAGAAAATTAAAATAAGACATGCTGGAGCAAAACAGGAGCAAAAAGCACTGAAGCTTGCAGAGGCCACTTCCACCTGGTAAAGTCCACCCAGAAATAGAGAGAGCCATGGTGCGCTCCACTTGGGCGTCCTGAAATAACCCCAGAGCTGTGTGTCACAGAGAGTTCCTTCAGTCTCTTCTGTCTGTAACTCAAATGGACAGAATGAAACTAGCTCCTCAGGCAGTATCAAAGCAGCTTTCCTTCCATCACAAAAAGTTCCAGAAGTTTGAGACTTAGAAGCGGATCCCCAGTGGGGGCAGTGGTGTCAGAACCCACAGGAGGAGCCTGGGGGAGAGGCTTACCAGCTTCCACTCTCATCCTTGCTCACACACCACCCGCCTTGTTTAGAACAGGTTACTCTAAATCAGCAGGAAATTCTGTGCATGGTTCGATCACACAGTGACCCGTTCACTGTCTGTTGAGCGCTGACAGTGTGGCCACCACTTTTCAGGGTGTAGCGATGTACCAGGGACTGGGACACCATGCTTCCTGTCATTGTGGCATTTATAGTCGAGCAACGTCTGAAGTAATACCTCATTTATAAAGAGGCAGAAACCTGGTTTTGGTAGATTTGATTGTCAGGAAAAGAGATAGTACCCTTTACACTTTACTGTCCTTGTATTTTCTGTATTTGTGTTTTTGCATCCATTTGTTCTCCTAGGACTCCAACTCAGACCAGTTATGTAGTAGTCTAAGAAACCAGCAGTAGTCCACAAGTTGGCTCCAATACCCCCTCCCCCCCCCCTTTTTTTTTGTGGCGGGTAAAGTGGCATAATCCACTAAATCCCTCAAGTTTTGGTACTGCTCTGTCATCTGGGAGTGCTCTAGGAACTGTGAATTAGAAAAAAGTTGACAAATAAATTAGAAATCCCAGTGAGGTTGTTCGGATGTCTGGGTTACATATGTTCCCAATTCTGTTCTGAGATATTCCATTGACTATCGATGCTGAGACACCATGTCTTATGTTGACCTGGCCTTTGTAAAGCAGGGGAAAGTGAAAGTGAAGTCGCTCAGTCATGTCCGACTCTTTGCGACCCCATGGACTGTAGCCTACCAGGCTCCTCTGTCCATGGGATTTTCCAGGCAATAGTACTGGAGTGGATTGCCATTTCCTTCTCCAGGGGATCTTCCCAACCCAGGGATTGAACCTGGATCTCCCGCACTGTAGACAGACGCTTTACTGTCTGAGCCACCAGGGAAGTCCCCTTGTAAAGCAGGGGCGTCCTGGTCAAAAGTGTGACCAGCATTCCACTGCAGAATCATGGTATCTCCCTAAGAGGAATAATAACCTTGGTTTCCATCACTAATTGAGAAGATAGAATAGAAGGTTTAAATGCTGGCTCCAGCATTTACTAACAGTACAACCCTGAGAACTTAAGCAAGTTAATAGAACCTCTCTAAACTATTGCTTTAGTTCATCATCAATAAATGAGGCTAAGAATATTTACCTTGTAGTGCTGCTATGGTTAAATGATAAAGTCCGTGGTAGAGGGTTCATACACACTGTGGGCTTCCCTTGTGGCTTAGCTGGTAAATAATCGGCCTGCAATGTGGGAGACCTGGGTTCAGTCCCTTGGTTGGGAAGATCCCCTGGAGAAGGGAAAGGCTACCCACTTCAGTATTCTGGCTTGCTTTTAACGTGTACCCGGGCATCCCCTCACACACTGATTCTGGACTTGGCCATGTGACGAGCCTTGACCAGTGGAGCGTTAGCGAGAGTGGTGCAAGTGAAAGCCTGGTAAGTCCTTGCACATTGGGCTCTGTTTTCTTGGAATCCATCTGCCATGCTGTGAAGACACATAAGCAGCCATGTGGAGAAGCCCACTTGGAGGAGAATGGAGGCCTTAAGCCAACTCCCAACTGGGCTCCCAGCCTGCAGCCAGTACTGATTTCCATCCATCTCTATGAGTCCATTTTAGATCTTCTAGACATCCAACTCAAAGCCAGCAACATTCTTGAAGCCTAGTAACCTTGCGGTCAAGCCCCAGAGCTGTAAGAAGGAATAAGAAGTTGTGAGAAGCCATTAAATTCGGGGTAATGTGTTATGCAGCAGTTGATAGCTAAAACAGAGCCATGTGGAGTCCTGCCACCACAGGTGGCCTTGATTTTGTGTCTGGTGGAAGAGTGGAGAAGTTTGGAGGAATGACGAAGAGACTGTTTGGTGCAGGCTGAAGCTCAGTGGAGGCTGTCCTGCCGGAAGCTGCAGGAAAGAGAACTGGAGTCCTAGAGCCGCAGAACAGTCACCAGAGCTATGCCAGCGGAAATATGGGAACTGAAAGAGGCGCTTCATGAACTTGGGGTCTGGCTAAGGAGACTCCTGGACAGGATGCTGAAAGTGTCATCTGCCTCCTTTTAGACACCTGTGGTCAAGTCCAGGAGGAGCTACTTGAGCTAAAGAAGGAAATGTTTAGATTCCAAGCAAATTTAGAAGAACTAAAAAGGCACTAGACCTTGTGGGTTTGATAATAAAATTGCTTTCATCTCTCCAAGGAAAATTTCTCAAAGTGAAAAATGGCCTTGGTTTGAAGATGAAATCCAGAGTGCTATTAGTAAAACATGACCTCAGGGTCAATGTCTCTGTTAAAACGTGAGCAAGATTTAAAGAGTATCTCGGTGATCCTCTCAGCTAAACAAGAAGACTTCTAAGAATCTTAAAGGTACCATGTAAAGCAGAACTACCAGATCATCCAGAGGAATTGGGAGAAATGTTACATTGTTATTAAGTCTTTAAATATATGGGTGGTTTCTTATGCAGCAATAGATCAGCCAAACTGGTCACTAATGGTTTTTATTTTTTTTTATTTTTACTTTATTTTGCTTTACAATACTGTATTGGTTTTGCCATACATTGACATGAATCAGCCACGGGTATACATGAGTTCCCAATGGGAACTAATGGTTTTTAGATGCACTTGTATAATGGTAGGATAAAATATTTTTGACTTCACATTTGACTTTTGCCATATAGTCAGAAAAGGGCTACTTTTGCAAAAATATTCAAAATTTTAATTTTTACCCATGTGCTCTGTATTTTTGTCAACATCTTTATTTTCTCTTAAGTTGTTAACTGGTCAAGTGGTATATAAGGGCTTCCCTTGTAAGCTCAGTTGGTAAAGAATCTGCCTACAAGGCAGGAGACCTGGGTTCAATCCCTGAGTCGGGAAGATATCCTGGAGAGGGAAATGGCAACCCACTCCAGTATTCTTGCTCGGAGAATCTCATGGACAGAGGAGCCTGGCAGACTACAGTCCATGGGGTTGCAAGAGTCGGACATGACTTAGTGATTAAACCACCACCTTCACAAGCTGTGTATATTCTCATTTATTATTGGCTTGACATATTTCAAGCAGTTCTATGATATTGCTTTCATCCACTTCATGAAATCCTGCACCTTTTGCAATATTTACAATATCTTTTCACTTTTACTGTCCTTGAATTTATTCACCGCTATAATGTTGGTAGGATAGATACTAATGTCTTGAAAGAATGGGTCTTCTGTTAGACATTAATTTTATAAGTAGTCAGTTTATTAATGAATAATTTTTCTTTAAGAAGTTTTGCTTCTTTTAAACAACCCAGACATTGGATTCTCATATAATGAGAGGCACTACAGTACCACTCAATTTATAACTGAACAGGGCCTAGGACCAGACAGGGCTTAACGTTCTGGTAGAAGCTGAGTTGAAGTATGTGATTCAGGCTCACCATCTAAGAGGAGCTTCTGTTTTTCACCCTGAATCTAAATCTAGGTGCAACCCACTCAGATGTAACTTTGGGGTGGGAGAGAACTAGAGAGATGTCTGGCCCACTTAGCATGCCATTGTAAAGTGTGGAAGAGGTGGAGAAAAGAAATGAATGCTCTGTGAAGAGAGCTTCTGCACAGTGTACAGAAGGAGGCTGACAAGAAAGCCCTCCCGATCCGTGTACTCCTCCAAGGCACCATGAGCCTGCTCCTGGCAAGTGTGACCTGAGGCATGTCCTGGGTGCTGGGCAATACAATCAGTACATCGTCATCTCTTGTGGGAAGATAGAGGAAGGAGTGGGTAAAGAAGTAGTAAAGGCGCAGACGCGCCGGCGCCGGGGCGCGCGGCGCGCTGAGGAGAAAGCGGCGCGGCGGGCGGAGGTGNTCCGTGTAATCCTCCAAGGCACCATGAGCCTGCTCCTGGCAAGTGTGACCTGAGGCATGTCCTGGGTGCTGGGCAATACAATCAGTACATCGTCATCTCTTGTGGGAAGATAGAGGAAGGAGTGGGTAAAGAAGTAGTAAAGCAGGAAAAGAGGAGTAAAGAATCTCCTATCTCTACAGTGTCTGTCATCCTGGAGAGACTCCATCCATTAGGTGATGGGAGGCTGGTTGGTCAGAAAGTAGCGGAAGGAAGTAAGCGTTGTACTCAGAGGGCAGATCCCTCTGTATTTCCCTCTCACGTTTCCCCTTTGAAGAGGAGATAAGAGAACTGAGCGAAGGAAGCCACACTTCCGGGCAGCATTGCTTTAGCAACTGTGATAGAAGCTGGTTACAGAAATGAGCTCTCCTCCAAGGTGAAGTCCAGAAGTTATTGCTAAAAAAAGCTGTAAGGGTTTTTAAAAGCCCATTTCCCCCAAACTCTGTTACTAGAAATAGGAGGGAATTGACTCCAGGAAAGGATTGAAGTGGAATAAGAAGCTCCGGAGTGAAGATCTAGAGATTCGTGTCAGATTAAGCTGAGATTGACAAGAGGAGAGAGATCCAAAGGAACGTATTGTACTTCAAGTGGATTTCTTTAAAAAAGTTATTCCAGCAGAGTTACCTGCTTCTACTGCTGAGTGTTAAGCTTAGGTATTTCCACAAAGCACTCCTTTTTGTAAATAAAGAGTAGAACATGTATCAGTTCAGTTCAGTTCAGTCGCTCAGTCGTGTCCGACTCTTTGCGACCCCATGAATCGCAGCACGCCAGGCCTCCCTGTTCATTACCATCTCTCGGAGTTCACTCAGACTCACGTCCATCGAGTCCGTGATGCCATCTAGCCATCTCATCCTCGGTCGTCCCCTTCTCCTCCTGCCCCNCCACATGAATCGCAGCACGCCAGGCCTCCCTGTCCATCACCAACTCTCGGAGTTCACTCAGACTCACGTCCATCGAGTCCGTGATGCCATCTAGCCATCTCATCCTCGGTCGTCCCCTTCTCCTCCTGCCCCAATCCTTCCCAGCATCAGAGTCTTTTCCAATGAGTCAACTCTTCGCATGAGGTGGCCAAAGTACTGGAGTTTCAGCTTTAGCATCATTCCTTCCAAAGAAATCCCAGGGTTGATCTCCTTCAGAATGGACTGGTTGGATCTCCTTGCAGTCCAAGGGACTCTCAAGAGTCTTAGCTATATTATATTATAGTTATAATCTACTCCCAATGCCCACATTTTTTGTAGTTTGAGCACACAAATTTAATACATGAAAAGATGACATTTAAACTGAATAAATTGTTTCAGTGTTGGATAAACTTTCAGCTGAGCTTGTACATTTATAGATACAGAACATATATGTTTGTCCATTCATTTAACAATTATTCAGTGCCTGCTCACTGCTTGTCATACATGTAGTGTTCATATTATTAATGCAAATTTAGAAAAATTTTTTACATATATTTATTTATTTATAAATATCTTTTTTTGTTTGTTTTTTTACTTTACAATATTGTATTGGTTTTGCCATACATCAACATGAGTCTGCCATGGGTGTACACGTGTTCCCAATCCTGAACCCCCCTCCCACCTCCTTCTTCATACCATCCCTCTAGGTCATCCCAGTGCATCAGCCCCAAGCATCCTGTATCCTGCATCGAACCTAGACTGGCGATTCATTTCCTATATGATATTATTATTTTTAAAGGCTGTAATGTGTAAAGAAGTGTCACTGGCAGTAAGTCATAGAATTTTTAAATGGGAAAAAGTCAGTAATGGAAAATTTGGAAAAAAACAGGTATTCTTCTGCAATGTACTTTATCTTAGAGGTAGCAAAGTGCTAAATTCACTGATTAGGTCTGGTAATTTTCTAATACTATCTTTAGGGTTTTCTATGCACAGTATCATGTCATCTGCAAACAGTGAAAGTTTACTTCCTCTTTCCTGACCTGGATTCCTTTTATTTTTTTTTTCTTCTCTGATTCCTGTAGCTAGGACTTGCAGAACTATGTTGAATAATAGTGGTGAAAGTGGACACCCTTGTCTTGTTCTTTATCTTAGGGGAAATGCTTTCAGTTTTTCACCATTGAGAATAATGTTTCCTGTAGGCTTATCAAAGCCTTTGACTGTGTGGATCACAATAAACTGTGGAAAATTCTGAAAGAGATGGGCATACCAGACCACCTGCCCT
>SJYH01009308.1:0-16644 GCA_006408735.1 Sylvicapra grimmia | reverse complement strand
GGCAGGAGGAGAAGGGGACTACAGAGGATGAGATGGCTGGATGGCATCACTGACTCGATGGACGTGAGTCTGAGGGAACTCTGAGAGATGGTGATGAACAGGGAGGCCTGGCATGCTGCGATTCATGGGATCACAAAGAGTCGGACATGACTGAGCAACTGAACTGAACTGAAGGGCTATCTGAGAGCTTTCTCATTTCTGTTATTGCAGATAAGGTAAAAGCAGAGGCATATTATTCTAAGAATATTCACTAAGCAGATTTATTCATTCAACATACATTGAGTGTCTACTATGTCTCGGTCATTATCTTGGACAGTAGAAACATTAGAATCATAAGCAGGAGCCCTGCTGTCAGTAATAGATCCTGGGATGAAAAAGCACATGTCAAAGTAGTTCAATTTTTGAGATTAGTTAATGCTGCTGATGCTGAGTGCTCCCAATCCTGAGGCCGCACTGGGGCCATGGCCCTGCCTGGGGCTGGCTGCATCTCAGGGACTGGGGTCTTCTCGAAGACAGTGGCTTTCTCAGACTCTGGTCTCTTCTCTGAGTCGCTGGCTTTGCTTGGAACTGCCCTCTTTCCTGAGACAGCTCTCTCCTCCAGCACAGAGATCTCCTGGGACACGGAGCATTTACTGGGGCTGGGGGTCTCCGGGTCCAGGCTTGCTTCTGGCTCAAGTGTCTTCCCTGCAGCAGATAGCTTCTAGGAGCCCATATGTGCCCTGCCCACCAGGCCTCCCTGCCAGGCCTGCAGTGGAGGAGTGGGCGCCTGCCAGCCCAGTTCTCCAGGGAGAGCTGCCCCAACCCCTGGGCCCCCGCTCACCTCGGCACCCAGCGAGGCCTCTGGCTTCTTCTTCCACTGGGGCTTCCTGCCAGCTGCCAAATCCCTCTGTGTCTCCTGGTTCTGGGCATCGGGACAGAGACTGGGCTCAGGCTGCCAAAGAGCCCCCTGGCCCGCCCCTTCCTAGGGGAGGACCCCAGGCCCTCCACCTTCCACCCTCTGACCCACAGGCTTCCACATGGCCATCCTGCATGCAGAGCATCTCCACTGCGCTCAGGGCTGTCCCTCCCCTGATGGGTCATCGCACTATGAGAGGCCTACAGGGAAAGCGGGGCCAGATGGTCACATGTGGTACCTGTGGGCCCTGCTGTGCTGACTCCTGGGTCCTGCTGATCCATAGCTTGAGCCGNCCTCCAGGCAGCAGGACCCTCCCCTTACTGCACCTCATGCCTCACCCCCACATCAGATGAGTCCCGGGGCCCCCAGGCCCTGACTTGTGGGTTAAGGCTGCCTTTGAGCTGTCTCTCTGGGGGCTCATCTGGAAAGAGAAGGAAGGTGCCAGTGAGCGGGTTCTGTGGCAGCCCCAGCCTCCACAAGGAAGAACTTGCCTCTCAGAACACAGCCCACCCTGAGTTCTCCCCCACACTCCCCTATACATAGACCCTAGCCACACCACCATGAAAGGCCCCCCTGGGGCATGGCCTCTCCCATCAAGCCAGGTCAACAGCCCCCCTTGATGCCCCCAGGTCTTCTCAGGGTGCCTCCTGCCTGCCTCCCCACTGCCCCGAGCCCTGCAGGGAGGGGCCCACAGCAGCCAGGCTCACCCTGGCATGGGGGCTGGAGCGCTGCAGGGTGCTGCTGAAGGTGGGCAAGGCCCGTTTCAGTGAGGGGGCCTCAGCCTCGGCCTCTGTGATGGGTGTCCTCACCTGGACAGAGCATGGGGCGAGTCATGTGGGTGGACAGGCAACCTGGAGCACCCACAGGCCTGGCTCACCACAGCAGCCATGGAGCAGTGGCAGCAGGCCGGTCTTCTGCCCCCACCTGCTGCCTCGGTTGGGGGGTGCAGGCCCAGGGCCAGGCCAGAGGACAGGGCTTCCAGGGNGCCTGGAGCACCCACAGGCCTGGCTCACCACAGCAGCCGTGGAGCAGTGGCAGCAGGCCGGTCCTCTGCCCCCACCTGCTGCCTCGGTTGGGGGGTGCAGGCCCAGGGCCAGGCCAGAGGACAGGGCTTCCAGGGACAGGGGAGCATCTAGAAGCATCTGAGGCTTCCATGGAGTCGGCATGGGATGAGGGTGTGGTGTGGGTGCCAGGTGAGACCCCAGCCCAGTCCCCTGTCCTGCGGGCAGCAAAGCAGGCAGGGAGGGGAGACACAGATGGGGCTGGCCTGGAGGGCGGAGGACAGGAGAAAGGGAGGAAGCCAGAGACACTGGGAGGACAGCAGATGGGAAGACAGGAGACAGGGAGGCCGCCAGAGGTGCCTGGAGGACAGGGAGGTGGGGGGCATTGTGCACCTGCAGAGTGATGGGCTGGAGGCCGCCAGCCCGGGGCAGAGGCCCCGCCGAAGACTCGGGCTCCTTCTCAGGCCCAGTGCCCCACAGGCTCCTGGGGCTGGACGGGCACTCTGCTGAGGCTGAGTGCTCCCAGTCCTGAGGCTGCACTGGGGCCATGGCACTGCCTGGGGCCAGCTGCATCTCGGGGACTGGGGTCTTCTCAAAGATGGTAGCTTTCTCAGACACTGGTCTCTTCTCTGAGTCGCTGGCTTTGTCTGGAACTGCCCTCTTTCCTGAGACAGCTCTCTCCTCCAGCACAGAGATCTTCTGGGACATGGAACATTTACTGGGGCTGGGAGTCTCAGGGTCAAGCCTTGCTTCTGGCTCAAGTGTCTTCCGTGCAGCAGATGGCTTCTAGGAGCCTGCATGTGCCCTGCCCACCAGGCCCCCCTGCCAGTCCTGCAGTGGAGGAGTGGGCGCCTGCTGGCCCACATTCTCCAGGGAGAGCTGCCACAACCACTGGGCCCCTACTCACCTCGGCACCCAGCGGGGCCTCTGGCTTCTTCCTCCACTGGGGCTTCCTGCCAGCTGCCAAATCCCTCTGTGTCTCCTGGTTCTGGGCATTGGGACAGAGACTGGGCTCAGGCTGCTACAGAGCCCCCTGGCCTGCCCCTTCCCAGGGGAGGACACCAGGACCTCCTCCTTCCACCCTCTGACCCAGGCTTCCACACCGCCGTCCCGCATGCGGAGCATCTCCCCTGCACTCAGGGCTGTCCCTCCCCTGATGGGTCATCACACTATGAGAGGCCTGAAGGGAGACCAGGGCCAGAGGGTCACATGCGGCACCTGTGGGCCCTGCTGTGCTGACTCCTGGGTCCTGCTGATCCACAGCTTGAGCCGTGATTTCACTACCCCTGAGAGCTCTAAGTTCTCCTGAGGAGAGAGCTCTCACCTTGGGGCCAGGCTGACATCTCCAGAGGGCCCCCTCACCACATCTACACGGCCAGGCCATGGACCCTCCCCTGGAGCTGTGTGGACAGCTGGGCTGGGGGCTCAGCAACAGGCATGGCCGGGCCCTTGAATCCACCAGACAGACGCAGGAAAACATGGAGCTGTTCCGCAGTGCCCAGGCTCCAGCTCTGCAGACCCCAGGCTCAGCGGTCTGCAGATGCCTGGCAGGCCAGAGCCACTCACCTTGCGGCTGGAGGCTGGGTCCTCTCGGCTCTGGCCCACTAGCTCCTTCTCGAAGAGGTGGCACTTGCTGGTGACATCCACGGGAGCCACGGGGAACTCAATGTGGAATGGGTTTGAATACCTGACGGACTCTGATGTCTGGGAGCAGAGAGCACAGGCCGCTGATCCTGGAGGCTGAGGCCCATGGCATGCCCAGCACACTCCAGGGACCAGCCCGCTCACCTGTATGGCCGAGAGGTATTGCTCCAGCTTTAGGCCTAATTTGACCGAGCTGGCTGGGAGCCTCATGCTAGTGCTGCAGGGCAGGAAGACAGGGCAAGACAAAGCAGGTGAGGCCCTGCCCACGCACAGGACACCGGGCCTGCCCCTGTGCCACACCTCACTCTGGCAAAGATAATGTGGCCTCCGTATACAGACTGTGGGGGCTCCCTGTCCTCCCGAGACATGGTCCATTCAGCAGAAACCCCCAGGCCAGAAACAGCTGCTGTCCCTGCCCCATGGAATCAGTCCCGCCTAAGACACTGCTCCCCTCTCTCCACCTTTCACCCCCTGGCCCCCAGAAACCCCATCCTGCCTTGAGGCACAGGCAGCGTGAAAGGCTTATGACCTGGGTCTGATGCCCTCCTGAACCTGCTGCTCCCCATGCTGCTGCACCGGTTGGCTGGCCTCCATGTGGACTCTGCTCCAAGCCCCTCCGCTTGCCGACCCTCCGTCCAGAGCTGCCTGCATAGCTCTCCCCACTTCATGCCTGTAAGGTGCAACCACTCCATTTTCAACAAACACCTCTCCTGTGTCAGGCCCTGCTGGTTACAGATGAGGAGCAAAGACGGGCAGGGAGCTGGCCCGAGTCACACGGCAATGGGCACGGGAGCCGGGAGTGGTGCCCAGGCCTCCATGCCTCCATGGCCACGTGGGTGCAGTGCAGGCCAAATGCCCTGCGGCCCCCCTCTCCAGGAGCTGGGAAGCCACACACGAGGCTTCCCCAAACCTGGGCTGCTTCAGAGGGTTCCCTCCTGTGCCTCCACCTGCCCACCACGGCTCGGGTGAGTTCACTCGCTGGCTGAGCCTCCTGCCAGATCTGCGAACTGAGCTTATTCAGAAGTGAGAGGAGATGCATCCCCCCAGTGGGCCCTGTCCCCACGGAGAGGCGTGTTGGAGCGCTCAGCCTCGGGGCTGGTGGTCAGACCAGCAGCACCTCCTTCCCATCAGAGTCCACAGGGGTCCACTAGCAGAAGGGGGCCGGGCTGAAGGGGCATGGTTGGCCCAGGGCCCGACAACCCCCAGGTCATGTCCCTGGTGCATGAGCTGTGCACCCACCCGAGAGGAGCGTGGAAGGGAGCACAGCACCCTTTCAGGAGCATGGAAGGATGAGCTATGCTTATAAAATGCCCAGCAAGAGCGGCCCAGCTCACCCACACTGGTCCTGACTGCTGTCCTGACCAGCCCGGGGCTCACAGAAGGTCAGCCCACTCCCAGGCAGGGGCAACTGGTCCATCCTCACTGGGGTCCCGCCTCCCACCTGCACCTCTCGGGGGCTGGCAGGTCCTCGTCGTCCGTGGTGAATCGCAGTTTCCAGAGTCGCTGCCGGCATTCTCGCTCCTGTTCCTCCTTGTCCTCCAGAGCCCACTGCTGGGTCCGGCTGGGGGGAACAGAGGGTCAGCATAGCCTCAGGGTGATGTCCAGCGCATCCCCGCTGCCGAAATCATGGGTGAGGGGAGCGGCGTGCCGGACTTCACCCTGCACCCCCACTGGAATGGGGGTCCACCCTGCCTGGGTGCCCAGGGACGTGGCAGGGTGGTCACTGCTCAGCCTGAAGGAGGCAGGTGAACCTGGCAGAGCCCAGCTTTGATCTGAGGCTCTTAGATGAACAGCGACTGAGAAACATCCCAGCCCCGCAGACAGAGATCCCAGATGAACCAGCCATCCCCAAAGGGGAGCCGAGCACTGCTTCCCTCACTGCCTAGGGGCTCCAGCCTCCTTCACCTCCAAAAACCAGCCTTCCCGTGGGTGGGAGTGAGGGGGCACAGCCTGCCTCTGGCCCCTGGTCACTTGGTCACTCACAGTCACCCACACCAGTCACTCTCCCAGCCATAGTCACCCACAGTCATTCATAGTCACTCTCAGAGACATAGTCACTCATATACCGGTCCCCCTCATAGCCACCCCCAAGACCCTGCCTTCCACCATCCCGCCTCCAGCCCCGTGTCCCTACAGCACTCTGCCCCAGCCTCCCACCAGTCATCCTCACCCACCTGCCCGTGCACCTACCTCCCCCCAGCGCCCCACCCCCATTCTGGACAAAGAGCAAAGAATCTCTGAGGAACGGAGCTGGGCTAGCCTCCCACTGGGAACTGTGCAGTCACAGATCCACCAGCCAAATACCAAGAAAGGGAAGTGAGCCCCGCTCTGCACCGGGAGGGAAAGGGCTGGACTTCAGATGGGGGACAGGATGGCCTGGAGGCCATAGGCTGGGCCCACAGGGAGGGAGGCAGGGCCCGCAGGGAGGGAGGCTGCGGAAGGGGCCCTCGGGGAGAGAGGCCGAGCTTCCCCAGGGGCCGCAGGGGAAGCTCCAGGCCGTGTGGGCTGGGGCTCCCATCCAGCACTGTCTGGGCCCCGATCAGAAGGGTCTAGGGAAGGCCACCCTCTCGCCTCCCAGCACCACTGCAGGGTAGCAAGGCTCCCACTTGGTCAGAGCCCAAACCAGTTCCCCAGCCTCTCCACTGCCCTGTTCCTACTGTGGCCTCTCTGCCTCTACAGAGCCTCACATGCAACCACGGAAGAAGTATCATAGAAGAAGCGGGAAACCCACAAGTTTTACCAACTGAATGACATAGAAAACCTATCAAAGAAGCTTCCTAAAGGAAAGAGCCCCCGGACCATGGGGAGACTTCTGCAGGGCCAGGTCAGACAGCCTGCTTGATCCTCCCACCTAAGGGGGGTCACTTCCCTGCACCTCCCCAGTCCTCCTCCCTAAAAGGGGCAGGAGCCACACCACCACCCTGACCTCTTCATTCAGGCCCAGTGTCGTGTTCGCTGACCTGGTGTTTAGTAAACTCATGTTTTTTGAGCAGGGCTCCCCCACTCGTGAACAAAAGGACAGGCGGGACCAAAGACAAGGGGCAGCAGCACTGGAGGGGACAGGGCACTGAGGAGCTGGGATGTGCAGCAGTGGAGGTGGGGGATGCTGAACTCAGCAGAAGGGGCACCAGAGCAGGTGCTTGGGGACCAAGGGAGATGCGGGTTCACTCTGTGTGTGGGGAGCCACTAGGAGACTTAAGTGATGGATTTGGGACACAATTTGAAGGCAGAGGCTACTGGGTTTGCTGGGGGGCTGCATGGGGATGGGGGGCCAGTGAGGCAATGAGAAAAATGAAGGAAAGCGGGCTTGAGCAGCTCCTGGTGGTGCTTTGAGAAGGCTGGGAGCCATCAGGGAGGGAGGGTTTCAGTGAGATGTCTGCAGCAGTGGTGGTGGGGGAGTGGGAGGACGTGAAGGGTGAGGAAATACTCACTCGATGGAGGAGGGAGGAGCCAGCCTGGTGGACCACAGGAAGGGGATGTGCGGAGACAGCAGGAAGGGGCCCACCGGGCCAGTGCTGGGCAAAGAGGCTCCCAGACCCTTAGAAAGAGCCCGATTGGAGAAGAGACAACCAGGGGGCTCCAGAAGGAGGAGCTTGTAACGTCCAGCATCTGAGAAGGGTTAGCAAGAAGCAGTATCAGAGATTCACAAACAAAGTGTGGAGAGCTTATCCCATGGGGAGAGAAAAGCCATGGGACAGGGCGCATCCAACACAGTGCCCAGAACATGCATGCCACCAAACGTGGCGCCAGGTACAGGGGGCAGGGCGCTCCTCCTCGTGGGGTCACCAGATCTCTGCCTGACATGTGGGAGCACAAAGAGGCATCAAACCCTAGGCCCCACACTGGTACCTGCCCACACCTGGCTGTCAGCCTCGCTGGCAGTGCAGACCTCAGCACCGCTGCCTGTCAGGGCTCGACCTCCCCTGAGTGGGTGGGAAGGGCTCCAGCCCAGGCACCACGGCCTTGATCATGGGATGGAAACTGGACCACTCCAGGCCTCTGCCGTCACTCACTCTACGGGAATCCACGGCCCCTCCAACCAGGCCCTGATGTCCTTGTCCAGGTGAGAAAGGCCCCCTGCACGTGGCTTCCCTGGGTCCACACGGTCAGCCCTCCCCCTGTGGACCCTCCCTCAAGTCCACAGTTTGGGGTCAGCCATGCCCTGCAGAGATGAGAGTCCACCCCCCACAGGAAGTCTGGCTCACAGAGCCGGGACTCCCCTGCACACCTGTGGCCAGGTAGGGATGGAACGCCCAGGATTCCTTGGGCCTGAGCAAGCCTGTTCCCACACAGGCCACTCAGTCCTCAGGGGAGCTGCTGGTTTGTAGGTGGAACCTGGGTCAGACAGCGTGTGATCTGTCGGAGCCTAGTCTCAGGGACGTGACTCACCCCAGACAGCTTCTTGCCCAGAGGGTGTCAGCCCAGGCATTCTGGAGTGACCCCCAGCTGTGCACCAAGACCCCACTGCTCAGCTCGGTGATGTGGTCACCCCACAACCACACCCCACAACCCAACAGAAACGTTACCTCCACCAAACAAAGAGCTACCGCTCTTAAGAGAAGGAAAGGGAAGGACAGGAAAGGTGGAGGTCAGGCTCCCATGGGGGTGGGTGAAGCCCCTGGAATGAATATAAGGTACCTAAAGGCCCAGAGGATTGCCAAAGAAAGTTCAAACTTCTGGACAATTGCATTCATTCCACATGCTGCTAAGGTTATGCTCAAAATCCTTCAAGTTAGGCTTCAACAGGACATGAACTGTGAGCTTCCAGCCTGCAAAACTGGGTTTAGAAAAGTGAGAGGAACCAGAGATCAAATTGCCAACATCTGCTGGATCATAGAGAAAGAAAGGGAATTCCAGAAAAAACATCTGCTGCTTCATTGACAATGCTAAAGCCTTTGACTGTGTGGATCACAGCAAACCGTGGAAAATTCTTTAAGAGATGGGAATACCAGGCGACGTTACCTGCCTCCTGAGAAATCTGGATGCAGGTCCGGAAGCAACAGTTAGAACTGGACATTGAACAATGGACTGGTTCAAAATTGGGAAAGGAGTACAACAAAGCTGTATATTACCACCCTTATAACATATGCAGACTCTAATAACTTATGTCTATAACTTATATGCAGATAACATCATGCAAAATGCAGCTGGATGAATCCCAAGCTGGAATCAAGATTGCCAGGAGAAATATCAACAACTTCAGATATGCAGATGATGCCATCCTTATGACAGAAAGTGAAGAGGAACTAAAGAGCCTCTTGATGAGGATGAAAGAGGAGAGTGAAAAACTGGCTTAAAACAGCAGTCAAAAAACGAAACTCATGGCATACAGTCCCATCACTTCATGGCAAATAGATGAAGAAAAGTTGGAAGGAACAACAGATTTTACTTTCTTGGGCTCCAAAATCACTGTGGACGGTGACTGCAGCCAAGAAATTAAAAGATGCTTGCTCCTTAGAAGGAAGGCTGTAACAGACCTAGATAGTGCATTGAAAAACAAAGACACTACTTTGCCAAAGAAGGGCCATATAGTCAAAGTTATGATTTTTCCAGTAGTCATGTATGGACGTGAGACTTGGACCATAAAGAAGGCTGAGCACCAAAAATTGATGCCTTTGAAATATGGTGCTGGAGTGGACTCTTGAGAGTCTCTTGGACAGCAAGGAAATCAAACCAGTCCATCCTGAAGGGAATCAACCCTGGATATTGGAAGGACCAATGTTGAATCTGAAGCTCCAATACTTTGTCCACCTGTTGGGAAGAGCCAACTTATTGAAAAATATTCTGATGCTAGGAAAGACTGAAGGCAGGAGGAGAAGGGAACGACAGAGGATGAGACGGTTGGATGATATCACTGACTCAACAGACATGAGTTTGAGTAAGCTCTGGGAGTGGGTGATGGACAGGGAAGCCTGGCCTGCTGTGGTCCATGGGGTTGCGGAGACATGACTTGAGGGACTGAACAACAGCAAAGGGCCCAGAGCAGTGCTCAGCACTCCGAAGCACACGTGTTTGGTGAATACAGTGACCAGTAAAACAATAAACAAAGGAAGCAGTGAGGGCTCTGACATGTGCCTAGACAGCACCGGGTGCTCACAAGCACCACTGACAAGAGGTCCCCACAACCTTGAGGAATGCAGGGGGGATCACCTCCATTCTGCAGATGAGGCTTCCAAGGCTCACAGGATCAACAAGGTACTCACGGCAGGATGGCCGGTAAAAGAAGGAGCCGAGGTTCCCAGCCAGGGCAGCCTGTTAACCAGAGGCCCAGTGCCAGGAAGGATGCCCAGGGAGGCTCCACCTTCTCAGGAGCCCAGGAGCTGAGCAGTCAGAGGGAGTGGGGTGCCTGGGATTCCCCAGGTCAGCTTGAGCTCCGGTGCAGACTGGGGAAGCGGGTTTGGGGAGACCCAGTGGCCAACAGCTTGTCCTTTAGAGCACCAGGGTCAGTGCANGGGGGGTCACTTCCCTGCACCTCCCCAGTCCTCCTCCCTGAAAGGGGCAGGAGCCACACCACCACCCTGACCTCTTCATTCAGGCCCAGCATCGTGTTTGCTGACCTGGTGTTTAGTAAACTCATGTTTTTTGAGCAGGGCTCCCCCACTTGTGAACAAAAGGACAGGAGGGACCAAAAACAAGGGGCGGCAGCGCTGGAGGGTACAGAGCGCTATGGAGCCAGGATGTGCGGCAGTGGAAGTGGGGGATGCTGAACTCAGTAGAAGGGGCACCAGAGCAGGTGCTTGGGGACCAAGGGAGATGCGGTTTCACTCTGTGTGTGGGGAGCCACTAGGAGACTTAAGTGATGGATTTGGGACACAACTTGAAGGCAGAGGCTACTGGATTTGCTGGGGGGCTGGATGGGGATGGGGGGCCAGCGAGGCAATGAGAAAAATGAAGGAAAGCAGGCTTGAGCAGCTCCTGGTGGTGCTTTGAGAAGGCTGGGAGCCATCAGGGAGGGAGGGTTCCAGTGAGATGTCTGCAGCAGTGGTAGTGGGGGAGTGGGAGGACGTGAAGGGTGAGGAGACACTCACTCGATGGAGGAGGGAGGAGCCAGCCTGGTGGACCACAGGAAGGGGATGTGCGGAGACAGCAGGAAGGGGCCCACCGGGCCAGTGCTGGGCAAAGAGGCTCCCAGACCCTTAGAAAGAGCCCGATTGGAGAAGAGACAACCAGGGGGCTTCAGAAGGAGGAGCTTGTAACGCCCAGCATCTGAGAAGGGTTAACAAGAAGCAGTATCAGAGATTCACAAACAAAGTGTGGAGAGCTTGTCCCATGGGGAGAGAAAAGGCCATGGGACAGGGCACATCCAACACGGTGCCCAGAACATGCATGCCACCAAACGTGGCACCAGGTACAGGGGGCAGGGCGCTCCTCCTCGTGGGGTCACCAGATCTCTGCCTGACATGTGGGAGCACAAAGGGGCAGCAAACCCTAGGCCCCACACTGGTACCTGCCCACACCTGGCTGTCAGCCTCGCTGGCAGTGCAGACCTCAGCACCCCTGCCTGTCAGGGCTCGACTTCCCCCGAGTGGGTGGGAAGGGCTCCAGCCCAGGCACCACGGCCTTGATCATGGGATGGAAACTGGACCACTCCAGGCCTCTGCCGTCACTCACTCTACAGGAATCCATGGCCCCTCCAACCAGGCCCTGATGTCCTTGTCCAGGTGAGAAAGGCCCCCTGCATGTGGCTTCCCTGGATCCACACGGTCAGCCCTCCCCCTGTGGACCCTCCCTTGAGTCCGCAGTTTGGGGTCAGCCATGCCCTGCAGAGATGAGAGTCCACCCCCTACAGGGAGACTGGCCCACAGAGGCAGGATTCCCCTGCACACCTGTGGCCAGGTAGGGATGGAACGCCCAGGATTCCTTGGGCCTGAGCAAGCCTGTACCCACGCAGGCCACTCAGCCCTCAGGGGAGCTGCTGGTTTGTAGGTGGAACCTGGGTCAGACAGCATGTGATCTGTCGGAGCCTAGTCTCAGGGACGTGACTCACCCCAGACAGCTTCTTGCCCAGAGGGTGTCAGCCCAGGCGTCCTGGAGTGACCCTCGGCTGTACACCAAGACCCCACTGCTCACCTCGGTGATGTGGTCACCCCCAGCCCAACAGAAATGTTATCTCCACCAAACAAAGAGCTACTGCTCTTAAGAGGAGGAAAGGGAGAGGACAGGAGGGGTGGAGGTCAGGCTCCCAGGGGGGCGGGTGAAGCCCCAGGAATGAATATAAGGTACCTAAAGGCCCAGGGCAGTGCCAAAGAATGTTCAAACTTCTGGACAATTGTATTCATTCCACATGCTGCTAAGGTTATGCTCAAAATCCTTCAAGTTAGGCTTCAACAGGACGTGAACTGTGAGCTTCCAGACTGCAAAACTGGGTTTAGAAAAGTCAGAGGAACCATAGATCAAATTGCCAACATCTGCTGGATCATAGAGAAAGAAAAAGAATTCCAGAAAAACACCTACTTCTGCTTCATTGACAATGCTAAAGCGTTTGACTGTGTGGATCACAACAAACTGTGGAAAATTCTTTAAGAGATGGGAATACCAGGCGATGTTACCTGCCTCCTGAGAAATCTGGATGCAGGTCAGGAAGCAACAGNTGGACCCTCCCTCGAGTCCACAGTTTGGGGTCAGCTATGCGCTGCAGAGATGAGAGTCCACCCCCCACAGGGAGACTGGCCCACAGAGCCAGGACTCCCCTGCACACCTGTGGCCAGGTAGGGATGGAACGCCCAGGATTCCTTGGATCTGAGCAAGCCTGTTCCCACGCAGGCCACTCAGCCCTCAGAGGAGCTGCTGGTTTGTAGGTGGAACCTGGGTCAGACAGTGTGTGATCTGTCGGAGCCTAGTCTCAGGGAAGTGACTCACCCCAGACAGCTTCTTGCCCAGAGGGTGTCAGCCCAGGTGTCCTGGAGTGACCCTCGGCTGTACACCAAGACCCCACTGCTCACCTCGGTGATGTGGTCACCCCCACCCCCAGCCCAACAGAAATGTTATCTCCACCAAACAAAGAGCTACCGCTCTTAAGAGAAGGAAAGGGAGAGGACAGGAGGGGTGGAGGTCAGGCTCCCAGGGGGGCGGGTGAAGCCCCAGGAATGAATATAAGGTACCTAAAGGCCCAGGGCAGTGCCAAAGAATGTTCAAACTTCTGGACAATTGTATTCATTCCACATGCTGCTAAGGTTATGCTCAAAATCCTTCAAGTTAGGCTTCAACAGGACGTGAACTGTGAGCTTCCAGACTGCAAAACTGGGTTTAGAAAAGTCAGAGGAACCAGAGATCAAATTGCCAACATCTGCTGGATCATAGAGAAAGAAAGGGAATTCCAGAAAAACATCTACTTCTGCTTCATTGACAATGCTAAAGCCTTTGACTGTGTGGATCACAACAAACTGTGGAAAATTCTTTAAGAGATGGGAATATCAGGCGATGTTACCTGCCTCCTGAGAAATCTGGATGCAGGTCAGGAAGCAACAGTTAGAACTGGACATTGAACTATGGACTGGTTCAAAAATGGGAAAGGAGTAAAACAAGGCTGTATATTATCACCCTTATAACTTATATGCAGACTCTAATAACATATCTATAACTTATATGCAGACTACATCATGCAAAGTGCAGCTGGATGAATCCCAAGCTGGAATCAAGATTGCCAGGAGAAATATCAACAACCTCAGATATGCAGATGATACCATCCTTATGACAGAAAGTGAAGAGGAACTAAAGAGCCTCTTGAGGATGAAAGAGGAGAGTGAAAAACTGGCTTAAAACTCAACAGTTAAAAAACGAAACTCATGGCATACAGTCCCATCATTTCATGGCAAATAGATGAAGAAAAGTTGGAATGAGCGACAGATTTTATTTTCTTGGGCTCCAAAATCACTGTGGACAGTGACTGCAGCCAAGAAATTAAAAGATGCTTGCTCCTTAGAAGGAAGGCTGTAACAGACCTAGATAGTGCATTGAAAAACAAAGACACTACTTTGCCAAAGAAGGGCCATATAGTCAAAGTTATGATTTTTCCAGTAGTCATGTATGGATGTGAGACTTGGACCATAAAGAAGGCTGAGCACCAAAAATTGATGCCTTTGAAATATGGCGCTGGAGTGGACTCTTGAGAATCTCTTGGACAGCAAGGAAATCAAACCAGTCCATCCTGAAGGGAATCAACCCTGAATGTTGAAGCTGAAGCTCCAATACTTTGTCCACCTGTTGGGAAGAGCCAACTTATTGAAAAATATTCTGATGCTGGGAAAGATTGAAGGCAGGAGGAGAAGGGAACGACAGAGGATGAGATGGTTGGATGGCATCACCAACTCAACGGACATGAGTTTGAGTAAGCTCTGGGAGTTGGTGATGGACAGGGAAGCCTGGCCTGCTGTGGTCCATGGGGTTGCGAAGACATGACTGAGGGACTGAACAACAACAAAGGGCCCAGAGCAGTGCTCAGCACTCAGAAGCACACGTGTTTGGTGAATACAGTGACCAGTAAACCAATAAACAAAGGAAGCAGTGAGGGCTCTGACATGTGCCTAGACAGCGCTGGGTGCTCACAAGCACCACTGACAAGAGGCCCCCACAATCCTGAGGAATGCAGGGGGGGTCACCTCCATTTTTCAGATGAGGCTTCCAAGGCTCACAGAATCAACAAGGTACCCATGGCAGGATGGCCGGTAAAAGAAGGAGCCGAGGTTCCCAGCCAGGACAGTCTGTTAACCAGAGGCCCAGTGCCAGGAAGGATGCCCAGGGAGGCTCCACCTTCTCAGGAGCCCAGGAGCTGAGCAGTCAGAGGGAGTGGGGTGCCTGGGATTCCCCAGGTCAGCTTGAGCTCTGGTGCAGACTGGGGAAGCGGGTTTGGGGAGACCCAGTGGCCAACAGCTTGTCCTTTAGAGCACCAGGGTCAGTGCACGCCAACACCCGGGGGTTTCAAGCCATGGCCACCAGCTGAAGCCCCAGCAGCTGCCCCCACCGCCCTCACCGCCTAGCTGGCACTTGGACATGCAGCCCTCTCTGCTCCAGGCTGGCCTTCCAGCACCCATGCTCCATCCTTAGAGAAAGGGATCTCCTGTTCCCTTCTGTGGTTCGGGAAACTCCCTGCCCACTGTGCAAGGGAGAGCCAGTTCCACTCCCTCCCCCGGGGCCCTTCTTCCTGAGTCTGCCCTGCCCATGGTCAGCAGCTGAGGGCAGGGGTGTCCCTGCGGGCAGGTTGACCAGCAGAACCTTTCCTTCCTAAGGGAATTGGCACACAGAAATCTGCTGTGTGACAGGTCAGGGCTCAGCTGCCTGGGAAGGGTTAGCAGGGGAGGGCACAGAGGTTGCCCCAGGGCATTCCATGGAGGCCCAGGTTCAAAGGGCAGGACATGCAGCCCTTGGGAGGGGAAGAGCGGGTGCAGGCCTGACACTAGGCCCTCTGACCCGGGGCCAGTCTGCTGCCCAAGGGGAGCCGGCCGCCACATGCAAGGGGCCACTGTTGATGATCAGTGAGGTCCCCTCCAGCGCTGATGGTCTAGGGAGAGGTGCCAGAGAGAGCCAGGCATCTTGGGAGGTGGCAGGGCTGCAGGAGGCCAGGCGGGGAAATGATTAACCCCTCGCTCTGTCCTGGGCACCCGACCCACCAACCAGGGCTGGGCATCTGCATTTTGATTTGGCACCAAGGATGGGGGCCCCACTGGCCCTCTGCTGCCCACCTGGGTCCTGCCTGGAGCCACACTTCTCACCCTCTCCTCAAGACCCCATCGTCTCCTGGGAATCTCGGTTGACAGTGACTCACAGCCCTTCCCTCTGTCAGGTGGGGCTTGTTCCCGGGAGCGGGGTGGAGGGTCCCGGCTCCAGCTGCCTCCTGGGTGAGCATTGGCAACAGCTGTGGCAGCCCAGGGCCCTGGGGAGGCAGGGCAGCTTCCCCAGGGCACTCGAGCCCACCCCTGCAGCCACAGGNGAAATGATTAACCCCTCGCTCTGTCCTGGGCACCCGACCCACCAACCAGGGCTGGGCGTCTGCATTTTGATCTGGCGCCAAGGATGGGGGCCCACTGGCCCTCTGCTGCCCACCTGGGCCCTGCCTGGAGCCACGCTTCTCACCCCCTCCTCAAAACCCCATCGTCTCCTCGGAACCTTGGTTGACAGTGACTCACAGCCCTTCCCTCTGTCAGCTGGGGCTTGTTCCTGGGAGCGGGGCGGAGGGTCCCGGCTCCAGCTGCCTCCTGGGCGAACATTAGCAACAGCTGTGGCAGCCCAGGGCCCTGGGGAGGCAGGGCAGCTTCCCCAGGGCACTCGAGCCCACCCCTGCAGCCCAGGGCGTCTGAGCAGAGGGCCAGCGAAGACCAGCCCTGCACCGTCATCCTCAATGTAGGTCTNCCCGGCTCCAGCTGCCTCCTGGGCGAACATTAGCAACAGCTGTGGCAGCCCAGGGCCCTGGGGAGGCAGGGCAGCTTCCCCAGGGCACTCGAGCCCACCCCTGCAGCCCAGGGCGTCTGAGCAGAGGGCCAGCGAAGACCAGCCCTGCACCGTCATCCTCAATGTAGGTCTGAGAGGACGCAAATGCCCAAGGCCCAAATGGCGACGTCAGAACCTCCCACCCACCCAGACTTCTGTGCACTACGCAAGACACACACACATGTGAACACAGACAGGCCCCGCTTGGAAACACAGACACTCCCCCATCAGACCCACACACAGAGTCCAAGACCTTGACTACCAGCCCCACCCTCTGCACAGACCCTCCCTGGGTGTTACTGGGCTCTGAGGTGCTGGGCCAGCTCCAGAGCACCAAGCACCTCCTTTCTTGGGGCATATCCTCCCCTCTCCTGACCCCACAGGCCTCTGCTGCAGAGAAGTGAGGACAGAGTCTAGGGGGACCCCAGCCCTGGTGGGGGTGGTGCTGCCATGGGGGGTCCCTGGAGCCTGCGGTCCTTGGAGGGTCAGGGGGAGGGGAGGGTCAAGGTCCGGATGGAAGGGTCTGCCCACACCTGCAGAGGCAGCCTGGCCTCACCACCCAAACGCCCACCTGAAGCCAATTTCTACCAGCGAGAGCCTTCGGGTCAAGGAGTAGGGGCCCACACAGCTGCTGCCCATCCACTACATGTGCCTCAGTCTTCTGGGGGTGGTGTGAGGGGG
>SJYH01009306.1:0-14174 GCA_006408735.1 Sylvicapra grimmia | reverse complement strand
CTCCTCACTGCAGGCCAGAGGGTGCCCCCAACCTCACAGCCCCGCTCCCCCACCTCCCTAAGCTCAACAGAAACTCCAGGTCACGAGGCCAAAGCGCAGTCTTCTTGGTGAGCAGAGCAGAGGCTGGTGGGAAGCGGGGTGGAGGCTGAAAGTTTTCATAGAAGAAAAACACACGCGTGTGTTCCCCCTGTGTGGTGGCCAGAGGCTGCAGTAATTGGTGTTCCCTACACAGTTATGGGTGGGTTTTATTTTCTGTATTTTCTAAATTTCTTTTTATTCTTAAACAGCTGCATGTTATGAGAAAATTTTTGCAATCAACCACGAGAACTTGCAAAATAAGATCTTTGTTTTTTTTTCTTTCGCTAAAATGTTGCCATTTTCTATGGTGACAGATGAACAGCCTCCTACCTTTGAATATCCATTTAATTGGCTGTGCTGGGTCTTAGCATGTGGGATCTAGTGTCCTGACCAGGGACTGAACCCGGCCCCCTGTGTTGGGAGCTCAGGGTCTTAGCCTCTGGACCAGCAGGGAATGCTGCAACCTCCTACTTAAAAAAGCTTATTTATTTACTTTCGGCTGTGCTGGGCCTTCGCTGCTGTGCGGGCTTTTCTCTGGTTGTAGGGAGTGGGGGCTGCTCTCTTGTTCCTGTGCAGAACTTCTCGCTGTGCTGGCTGCCCTGGCTGGAAGCACAGGCTCCAGGCACTTTTCTCTGGTTGCAGGGTGTGGGAGCTGCTCTCTCGTTTCTGTGCAGAACTTCTCGCTGTGCTGGCTGCTCTGGCTGGAAGCACAGGCTCCAGGCACTTGGGCTGCAGTGGCTCTGCACGGGCTTAGCTGCTCCAGGGCACGTGGGGTCTTCCCAGATCAGGGATTGAACCCGTGTCTCCTGCATTGGCAGGTGGATTCTTAACCACAGCACCACCAAGGAAGTCGTTCCCCTTCCCCCTTCCTGCCAACATCCCACTTTAAAAAAAGACTAAAAATAATCGGGTTAGTAAGTTTTCAGGCGTCTGAGCTCTGAGGTCAGCGTCTGTGGTGTCATTCTCCTAAAGGCATCTTGGCTTCAGATACTGCTTGGGCTCATGAGTCTGGCGGGTCTGACGGCTGAAGACAGGCTTGGCCTCTGGAGCTCTGCCCTCACTGACTCACCCAGGGTCCCTGAGCCCTGGCAGCCGAGCAGAGCCGTGCGCAGGCGGGGCTGGTACAGCCGTGGGGCCGCTGCGGTCAGAGTGGAGTGTGCAGCAGGGGCAGCTGGCTGTCCATCCCCGTGACTGCTGCACCCCCGAGTGCCCGTGCAGGGCGATCACGGTGTCAGGCAAGGCCTGGCCGCCGTCGTGGGGACAGGATGGGGCCTGACAGCTCACATCCCCACTCCCCCAACTCCACTTCAGATCATGGCTTGTGGCTGCTGGCAGCTCCCTGGATTAGCGTTAGGGTCAGCTGAGACCCCCAGCTCTGGGGTCACACACCATCTCTGCCACCGTGTAGGTTGTCCCACTTCTGTGAGGGAGGGCCTGTGCGGGGCTGTGGGTGATGGGGAATTTGGGGGTGTAGTGGGCTGGCCCACAAGTCAGCTTTTTGAGGGGAGGAGAGGGGAGGGAGGGGAGGGAGAAGCTTTGACCTGCTCAGCCTTCCAGGGGATTCCAGGCCCAGCTCTGGTGTGCGGTGCAGGTGAGGAGCCCCTGCAAGTTTCTGGGTCCCCAGCGTTTTTCAGGTGAAGCCCCTCTGCCTGCACCACCCCGAACTCTCCCTCCCGTGGCCCCTGCCTCGAGCCACAGAAGATGGGGAGTTTACGTGGCTTCCCTTCCTGTAGGGAAACCAAGCCACAGACAAACGTGTTCCTTTAAGAAAGCGTGAAAGAAAGGAGAAAATAACAGTGGGTGGTCATTACTGTAGAGATACTTCGGAAGCCTGGCACAGGAGGGAACCGAGGGCCGTTGCCCCCAGCCCTGGAGTTGGCACCCTCTGCCCCCTCATCCCATGGCCCACTCTCCCCTGGGTGTCCTCTGGTGAGCGGGCGGACTTCAGCCTCCTGAACCCCTTCTGGAAGGATCGGGATAGGGCAGAGGTCACTCACAGAGGGGAGGGTGTGGCCGACTCTTAGGAACGCCACTGCCTCCGCTGTTGAGCTCAGTGCTGGGTCTAAGCAAGCGAGGCTTCCTGGCGCCGCCCACCTTCACTCACCAGGGGAGGACTCTGTGTCCACCTTGTCCCCACGCGCAGCCTGGTCACCCCGGGACCCATCTGTGCGCACCTGCTCTGCTCACAGCGCACCCCGTGGTCCATCAGACTTCACTCATGAAAGGTAAGTGTACGGGTGAGTATTCCCTAGTTAAGAATTTCAAGGTCACAACCGCATTGGCACGTGGGCACAGGTATGAGGCCCGTGCATAGAGAAGCTGAGATGTGGGCTTCGAGGACCCTCCGTGTGGGGGTGGGATGGGAGCCGGACAGGAATTTGCTGCACACAGGGCTCCGGGCTCTGTTCTCGGCAGGGTGGACGACTGTCGGCCCTGCCTGTCTGTGGAGGGGCTCTGGGGCTGCCCAGCTCAGCAGGAGCGGCAGTGGTGGGAAAGGAGGTCACCCTCCCTTAGCACCCCTGACCTCGCACCCCCTCATCAGGGCAGCCGAGTGCCTAAACGGCCCCTTCCCTGTCTGGCTCTGAAGACCTGGATGGTGTGGGGGCTGAAGGACACACAGAAAACACAATTCTGTAAAGCAATTACCCTTCTACTAAAAAATAAAAAAAGATCAAAGAAAAGCACAAAGAGCAGCAAAGGCGGGGCTTGCGTTCTCAGCCAGCCTCTGCCAAATTCTGCCTGTGCTTACGCCTCAGACCAAGATGCTGGTGCTCCCACCCTGTATCACAGATGAGAATCGAGACACAGACAGGTTGAGCATCTTGCCCCAGGTCACACAGCTGCTGAGGGCAGGGCTGAGAGCTGGACCCCTGTGGTCGAATCTGGAGTCCAGATGCTGTGATGACCCTGAGGGAGCGGCAAAGACCAGATGGCCCACGCTGAGCCAGGCACACACATGCACACACACTCATGTGCACGAGGCCTTCACTTTGAGGCTACAGAAGTCAGAGGAAGACAGAGGGCAACCAGGAGAGGCCAAAGGAGAGTCGAGGTCTATAAGGAGGAGAGGCCACACTTTCCAGGAGGCTGGGGAATTCTCTTCCCTGGTGAGTCGGTCTCAGACCCTAGATTCCTCTCCCTGGACCCAGGAACAGACTGTCCAGTGACCTAACTGAGTTGGCTCCAGAATTATGCCTTCCCAGGGCTCCAGCTACCACTGGACCCCACTGCTGTCAGTAATAAGGGGGAAATGAGAACATAGTCTGGGCTTCAGATTTGTTTGGAGACAAAATTTATCAGGAGTACAAAAAACCACGAAGGCAGTTGGCATGAAAATCTCCAGAACACTTAAGAAACCCTCTGCTGTTTATCTCCCTCCTCTCCTGTCATGAAAGTGGAAGGTCTATCTAATCAAGTAATTCTGTGCTTATAACACTCTTTCTTTAAAATATTTATTTATGTGTTTATTTATTCAGCTGCGCTGTGTGTTTGTTGCAGCATGTGGGAGCTAGTTCCCCAATCAGGTACTGAACGTGGGTCTCTGCATTGGAGTCTTGGCTCCTGGACCACCTGGGAAGTCTCTCCTCATCCTCTTGGGGACTGTAACGGGTCACAGGCCTCCTCTGAGGCCCCCTTAGAGCTGAGGCATGGGGTGGCTGCAGTAATCCTCCCGTGGCTAAGATGAGGTTTGTTGATCATGATTCACTCACAGTCCCTGCACACATAGGGCTTTGCCCGTGTGTGTCCTCTGGTGTCTGATGAGGACTGACTTATCACTGAAGCTTCGCCCACACTCCCTGCAAACATAGGGCTTCTCCCCTGTGTGTGTCCTCTGGTGTGTGATGAGATTTGACTTCTTACTGAAGCTTCGCCCACACTCCCTGCAAACATAGGGCTTCTCCCCTGTGTGTGTCCTCTGGTGTGTGATGAGGACTGACTTCTGACCGAAGCTTCGCCCACACTCCCTGCAAACATAGGGCTTCTCCCCTGTGTGTGTCCTCTGGTGTCTGATGAGATGTGACTTCTGACTGAAGCTTCGCCCACACTCCCTGCAAACATAGGGCTTCTCCCCTGTGTGTGTCCTCTGGTGTCTGATGAGATGGGACTTCTGACTGAAGCTTCGCCCACACTCCCTGCAAACATAGGGCTTCTCCCCTGTGTGTGTCCTCTGGTGTCTGATGAGATGGGACTTCTGACTGAAGCTTCGCCCACACTCCCTGCAAACATAGGGCTTCTCCCCTGTGTGTGTCCTCTGGTGTCTGATGAGATGGGACTTCTGACTGAAGCTTCGCCCACACTCCCTGCAAACATAGGGCTTCTCCCCTGTGTGTGTCCTCTGGTGTCTGATGAGATGGGACTTCTGACTGAAGCTTCGCCCACACTCCCTGCAAACATAGGGCTTCTCCCCTGTGTGTGTCCTCTGGTGTCTGATGAGATGGGACTTCTGACTGAAGCTTCGCCCACACTCCCTGCAAACATAGGGCTTCTCCCCTGTGTGTGTCCTCTGGTGTCTGATGAGATGGGACTTCTGACTGAAGCTTCGCCCACACTCCCTGCAAACATAGGGCTTCTCCCCTGTGTGTGTCCTCTGGTGTCTGATGAGATGGGACTTCTGACTGAAGCTTCGCCCACACTCCCTGCAAACATAGGGCTTCTCCCCTGTGTGTGTCCTCTGGTGTCTGATGAGATGGGACTTCTGACTGAAGCTTCGCCCACACTCCCTGCAAACATAGGGCTTCTCCCCTGTGTGTGTCCTCTGGTGTCTGATGAGATGGGACTTCTGACTGAAGCTTCGCCCATACTCCCTGCAAACATAGGGCTTCTCCCCTGTGTGTGTCCCCTGGTGTGTGATGAGACTTGACCTATCCTTGGATCCTTGCCCACACTCTCCGTACTTGACTTTTATAATCCCTGAGAGCCCTGCCCCCATGAATAATTTGCCTGTGTCCTCTGGACTCAGTTTCTGGCGTGTTCTGGGCTCTTCTGTGATTCTCTCATGCACCCCAGAAGCCCCCAGTTGTCCTCTGGGTGAGTAGGAGGAGGCCCTTGAAATCCTCTTTAGTCTTAGGCTTTTCAGCAAAGGTTGGGGCCTGTCCTTGGCCTTGCGACCCTCAGGTTTGTCACTTGGGCTGTGTGGATCGGAATATCGCTGCTGCTGATTTTGATTGCCTGGACAGGGATCCTCTGGTTGGAGGTGGTCTCTTGCAGATGGTCTCAGGAGGGTCTGAGAGGGGTGACTGCGTTGGACGTGTTGGCTGAGGAATTTCTGACTGGAGAAGGCCAGAGAGCAGGAGGCACATGGGTGGATCTTGGGCTTCGGTTCTGCTGAGAGAGGAAGCTTTTGGTCAGGCAGATGGTTTGCCGTGGTGAGGCCCGTCCCACTAAGCATCTTAGTGTGGACAGGGCACGATTCGTCTCCCATCAAGTGTGTCTTTACAGCCCACTTTTCCGTTTCATTCTTATTCTCTACATCTACAGAAATCCAGGAAGCTTGTTCAAGGGCCTTTTCCACGTATCACCCAGACTAGGGACCTTCCAGCAGCATCAGAGGCAGCACCTCTCCTGATAGAGGTGGATCTGCAGGAGCCTTTCCCTGCCTTTAAGTATCTGAAAAGTCATGGCACAGTGGCCACAGGTATTTTACTCTACTGAGAGAGAAGACCTGATGACTCAGGTGGAATCTTCCTCATCGGCTCCCTGGGGGGGGGGAAAGGGTCTATTAAGTTAGGGGCACCTGGCCTTGAGCTCTCTGCACGTGGGAGGCAGCACAGGGGGTGGTTAGAGCAGGTATGAGTAAAGCTGACTTTGCAGCTCCTGGTTCAAAGAGCAGCCTTTGTGCCGATCTCTGCAGGGAGGGGGTTTCAGACTGGACGAGACCGAGTGGCCCAGGTCCCACCGACTACAGGTCTCTGGCTCCTGTTGCCCCAGTTGGTTCACAAATTGCTCCTCTCTCAGTTTTCCATAAATCATAAAATAAAGACATGTCCTTTCTCAAGCCTCACCAGTATTCATACGTTGTTTATTTCACTCAGTGCATTTAACATGCACTAGGAAGCCCTGTTTAAAAATACATCTCCAGTCAGACTCCTCAGACCCTCACTCTCGAGCATCTTCAGCCAGCCCACTCTTCCCTCATGTCTGGCAGTGAACTGACCTCTGAGGGGACTCCCCACTGCTATCTCTTCCCAACAATGAACCGAAGCATCATAGCACAGAGAACATGCCGCTTGCAGCTAAAAGCCGCACGGTTGTTCCGTGTCACCCAGGAAGACCCCTGGGGCCTGCACATGGACACAGGCCCTGAGGCTTCCGTGTCCCGTCCAGCCTCCTTCCTCTCCCTCTGTGCTTCCTCCTGCGACCACGGGCATGGCCTCTCTTCCCAGCCCTGGGACTGTGGCATTGGCTGCTCACCTGTCTGGAATCCTTTCCCACAGGTATTATCTCTGCAGAGACCCTGCCCACCACCCTGCACCGCACCCCACCCCCTGCTCACGCTGATTGGAGGTGGTTTCCCTGCACTGGTTCTCCTCAGAGCACCGGCCCCCGGCTGGTGTGAAGCCCATGCTGCCCCGGGGCAGTGGATCTGTCTGTTTCGGTGCGTGGAGCCCTGTCTGGCACAGAGTGTGAACTCGCATGACATCAAACTGAAACAGGAACTCAGTGCAAATCGCCGCACATGTGTCTCTGAGAAATGGGAGGAAATGAGGAAGAAACAGGTAAGGGGAGAGAGCTGGTAGGTGCTAGAAAACTTGCTTTTTGCTTCTAAACCTTTCAGCAGAAGGCGATGTTACATATTTTCACATGAAATATTAAAAATTAGAACTAACATTTTTAATACAAAAAATTTTTCCTAACAGTCATATGAAATGAATCAAATTCTGAGGCATTTTAATTGCGACCCAACTGACTTTGGACTGGATTGTACTCTGCTTCGGAGTCGGACCAGGGAGGCTCCCCAGGATGGGGTGGGGCGCTGGAAGAGGGGAGGTGCTCACCTCTCCCGGCTGCGAGCTCACTCTTCCTGCTGCTGTCCCACTTGATGCCGAGGTCCCGGCCATACTCATCCCCATACCAGACCAGCAGCTCACAGCCCGGCCTGACCACCTGGCAGGTTCGGTAGAAGATCTGCCCTTGATACTGCAAGGCCACCAGGTTCTGCTCCTCGTCGTCCCGGGCACAGTTCACATACCTGGGGTCGAGGCCAGGAAAGGGAAAGAAACCTCAGGTGATGAGTCCCCTCCACTGTCGGGCCATGCCCAGCTCCTTGCCTTCAGGCCCTGAGGCCGCCATGGCTTCCACCGCCCCTCATGGGGACCTTCTGTTCACACCTTCGACAAGGCCATGTGAATTCCCATTTCCAGATCCTGTTTCCGGTCCTCTTCCTGGCTGGAATGCTTTTCTCTCCGTTCTTAATTAGCCACTTTATAGAGCCCAGTTCCAGACTCGTCTCCACCTGGACTGTCTGTGGGGCCGGTGACCTCCAGCTCCTCTAAACTCTGAATTAAGTTCTCTTTCCTTCCACAGGACTTGGTGCTCCTCTGCTAGCATGCAGCCCTCAGCACTCACCCCAGCCTGCCTTCTCTCCCGAGGCTTTCCTCCAATCTCCCCACCTGTATCCAGGGTCATATTCACTCGCCTTCCCCCTCCCCTGGAAACTTGGAGAGTGCTCTGACATAGCCTGAGACCCAGAAGAGTGATAGTGCACTTTCTTCCTGCCCTGATGAAAGGATTGGCCCTCAGAGAACAGCCCTGCTCACGGCCATCCTGCCCCCCATTCCTTCCGAGGCCTCAGGGCCCACTTCTCACTGTAACCAAGCCTGGGGAGGCTGTTGCCCACATGGACTCAAGGCCTCCCGTGTTAGGTTATCCTGGTGCTGTGCAGTTTCTCAAAGATAGAAAAATTAAGGTTACTGTTCCTAAAATCAATTGGCTAGTGTCTGTCTGCAGTTGTTCTCCAAAAGGACATGGGATGTGTGATCTGCTTCAGTGATGAAGTTCATTGTCTACACTGGAACATAAAATGCTTGGTAAGTGTCAATTAAGTGAGTTACAGTGTCCCTGGTGAATCGAGACGCCTCAAGTTGTTTTCAAGTCCCCCAGTTTTGTTCAGCATATAGACTCATATTTTTTCAAATGTCTTTTGAAATGAAAGACCATGATATGGAGGGGAAAGAGGAAAGAAGGTGTGAAAGCTATTGAGGGAGACGGGTGGAGAAGGAAAGGGGTGGGGGCTTGAGGGAAGAGCGACATCTACAAGCTAGACTCACTGCCCTCACCTCATCCAGTTGGCCAAAGACGTGTCCTTTCCATCCACATACTCGTAGCAGGTTCTCCCTTTGGTGATCTGAGTGTCAGAAAAGAGATACAAGCTTTCCTCTCTCCTTTATTTATTTATTTTTTTGGTAGGAAGTAATAGAAGAACTATTTCCCTCTGCAGGCACTGGTGCTCCTCAGCCTGCGTGGATCCAACTGCCGGCTGGACCAAACGGTAAGCTGCTGAGTCATCATCCCGGGTCTGAGTCTCTCGGTTCACTGAAGGCAAGGGCTCCACAAGGGAGGAGTCACCTCTGTGTGTCTGGACCACTGTCTCCCACCTCTCTGACCTTTAGAGAGAGGTCCTGTGTGTCTGTACACTGTGGCCCCACCTCTCCTCTGACCTTTAGAGAGAGGTCCTGTGTGTCTGTACACTGTGGCCCCACCTCTCCTCTGAGCTTTAGAGAGAGGTCCTGTGTGTCTGTACACTGTGGTCTCACCTCTCCTCTGAGCTTTAGATGGAGGCCCTGCGTGCCTGGACCACTGTCTCCCACCCCTCCTCTGACCTTTAGAGAGAGGTCTTGCGTGTGTGTATACTGTGGTCCGACCTCGCCTCTGACCTTTAGATGGAAGGCCCGTATTCATGCCCAGTGCACACAGGACAGAGGGCTGCCCGTGTCATTGCCGACCATGTCATCACCATCTGCATCCTTGCATGTAGACATGAAGTACCCCTCACCACACACAAGCAACTCAAGGCCAGAGAACAGGGAAACAAGGGTGTTTCTCACCAGCCAGGAGTATCCACTGTTGGCGGCCTCTTCATCGTCTGTGATCTGGCCTTCATAGGGGCCAAAGTGCAGGCCCAGTGGCAGATCGGAGGCCTCATTCCACACTCCAAGCCCAGCCTCAGGGATGCCCGACAGTCTGATACTTAACCCAGGGGGCAGAGTGAGGGCTGAGCGGTTGGCATGCCCCTTTTCCACTGCACAGTCCTTTACAAAGGTTGGGGGCCCGTGGGCAGCACAGCTGTCGATGAAGAAGTTCTGACACTCCTCACAATCTGGAGGTGAGAGCAACAGGGATGAGGGGAGGTATAGTGATGTTGCTGGTCGTAAAGACCTTCAGAAAGAACTGGGGCACTCACGGCATGTGGCCTCGATCCTGCACCCCAAGTCATAGAGGAAGGGGATGATTGGGGGACCAAACGGTGAGGTGAGGTTATTGGACCAAGGGNGCACAGCTGTCGATGAAGAAGTTCTGACACTCCTCACAATCTGGAGGTGAGAGCAACAGGGATGAGGGGAGGTATAGTGATGTTGCTGGTCGTAAAGACCTTCAGAAAGAACTGGGGCACTCACGGCATGTGGCCTCGATCCTGCACCCCAAGTCATAGAGGAAGGGGATGATTGGGGGACCAAACGGTGAGGTGAGGTTATTGGACCAAGGCCTCATAGCCCCTTCTCCGCGAGTGGGCCAGCGGGGCACTCACAGAGGTACTCGTCATCCTGGGGCTCGCTGGCCTCTTGGTACACGTGGCCCTTTCTTTCTCGTAGACTGTACCTCTTCACTCCAGTCTCCTTTCTTCTGCGTTCTAAGATGGAGAACAGAAGCTAAGCAAGGCTGGTGGGGTTTGGAGAGTTAGTCCCTGTTTTATCGGAAAGTGTGAGATCTCCTATCTGTTCATTTATACACTTTGTTAAAACTTGTTTACATGTATTTTTTAAGCTTTTACTTTTGTAATTTTCCGTTTTAATGTTACATATTTATGCATCTTAGTTCCCCAATCAGGAATGGAACCTGCGCCCCCTGCAGTGGAAGCAGGAGTCTTAACCACTTCACCACCAGCAAGTCCCTTTCCTATACTTTGTTTCTTCTCCCTTTAACTCCTGGTTCAGGAGACAGGCTCCTCACTGACCACAGATGCCCAGTTCAGTGTTAGCTTCCTGCACTTCCCGTTAGTAGGTTTAACTTCCCACCTTCTTACTTAGGAAATAGTTCACTGACACATGTACTCAGAAAACATACGGTGAGGGCACATGACATGTAAGGCATTGAGCAGAGGTCTGGGCATAAACACTAACAAGGCATGGTCCGTATCATCACAGCTGGATTTACTGAACTACTTTTAGCTCAAAAAACTGTCAGCACTTTTGCATTTAATGTAAAGCTTTCAAACACTGTATGAGTTATGTATCCTTATCTTCACTTTACAGATGAGCAATCAAGACCTCAGAAAATGTATAAGATTTTCCCAAGGCACCATTGCTAACTTCATGTCTCAGATCAGTCCAGCTTAAACCCAAGCCTACCCAAAATTCACGCCACACTCCTAGTCCATACTTACTAGCTTTTCTACAGGGATTAGAGGAACTAATTAGAGGAACTCCCCAAATTTTCTCTTACCGACTTTTTCTCTGGGGTGCTGTCCAGGGATCCGTGCTTTTCTGGGAGGGGGCACCGGTTTCTGAGCCTGCTTGGAGCCACTTGTCTTCAGCAGTTTTGCTGCTCCCGGCAACTCCTTCAAACTAGATTCCTTACTTAATGGTGCCCTGGACATTGCCTTCCGCATGAGTAAAAGACAACATGCATTTCTTTAGTTCTTCAGGACTTTATGAAGTGTTTTCGCATGCATGACTTTAGCTAATACTTTGACAATTCTTGGAAATATCTGGTGGAGGAGGTGTCTGAACACTGGAGTGAATCAAAACTAGAATTCATATCTTAAGGTTCTTTCCCTTCAACTTTCTGCATAAAAGTGAGAGCAAGGCAAGAAGAATAGCTGGAGGTCAGGGAAAGAAGAGGGTAAGGGCTCATAGAGAAATATGAGGGGTTTTCTATTAATTAGTGGCCCTTTGATGGATGAGGAGGTATGGAAAATTACAGAGGGGACAAAACACATCTGGTAGATAAGGTGACAAAGCAGTGAGTTCGAGAAGAGAAAATATGATCGGCAGAAACACATTTAGACAATAAAGAAATGAGCTGAAAGTTGCAGGTTGCCATGTCCTCTTAGAGACAATGATTGGAATTAAAGTAGCTGGCCTCATCAATTCTGCTTGAACAAGGCTGTATGACTAGCTGGTTCTCCTCAGTTTCCTGATCCATAAATTGGTATACATGCTAATTCTTAATGTTACAGTGGACATGAAATTTAATAACATTTCAACAAATCGTTGTGTGAGCTATTTAATACAGTATGAATGCAAGTGTATATCCCTGCCATCAATTTATCCCTTCAACTGTCTCTATATTTGAAGTCTAGCTCACAGATACTGTCTTCAGCATTCTTTGACCTTCTTACTCCTAGATGAATGTTTAAATGTGGAGTCACTCATTCACAAAACATTCAGGGGGCCCTCAGGGGCTTTAAGCTGGGCCTGGACTTCTGAGAATTAATGGGTATGGGCTAGGCTCTCAAAGCTCACAACACAGGGCAGGCTAAACAAACGATTCCAAGCATGAGAGTTGCCTAATCAGAGCTCAGGGGAAGGACTTGTTACTTCCTCCTGCAAGCACGAGCATTTGAAGTGATGCCCAGATGAGTTTCTACTCAAAAGCGGGTAATCTATGTGAAGTCCTTCAGTTATTTTCTCATTTGTTGCTTTTTAGTCGTTAACCTGAGGCTTGTCAGGGTTGCGAGTTGCTTCCTTTTATTGGACTGGGAGGCTCTGAAGTAGGGATCCTGTCACCTTCATCATCCTGGACTGTCCACTCTGCAAACTGCCCAACATGTCCTTAAGCTTTTTCATCCTGGACTGTCCACTCTACACACTGCCCAGCATGTCCTTAAGCTTCCCTTAGTCAGATACCTTAGCATATCCCTCCCTAGCACAGCACAAAAGAACTGAGGTTGAAAACATCTCTCAGATGAATGATATAAAGATGTATGAATAAACTCATAGAACTATGGGAGTTTTAATCATTTTGTAAGGAGTTTAGAAAAAGTGCTTTGGATTAGATTGCACTACCAGTGATACTGTGATCTCAGGCATATAATTAATCATTTTTTCCCCTCAGTTTTGTGGTCTATAATGGTGATAGCTATATACCTACTTATAGGTGCGGTAGGATTGTTTTAAGGTTTAAGTAAGTTTATTCACATAAAATGCTTAAAGTCTGAGATATTGTGAAAATAATGTAACAACAGAGCAGCCTACTGTGGTTGCTGTTCTTACTAAGTATGAAGATGGTGATGATATCAGACACTGTGCTAAAGATTCAGGACAGGAAGGCAGCAGTCTCCAGGATCTCTGTGTTTTCTCCTATTCTCACCTGTGACTGGATCCATGAGGAGGGTAGTTTGGCAACATGATTTGGGAAATACTCACCTTCTGGTGTTTATTGTGCTCCACTCTGAAGGCCATCAAAGAAGGTTTACCTAAAAAATGATGGGAATCAGTGTTTTAGTTTGGTAAATGTTTGGTAAATGTTTCCAAACTCTGGGCATTCCAATTAAGGACACATAATTCTGAGCCAGAGAGTGACAAGGACAAGGATTACCAAAGGAGGAATGGAAAATGATTTCTGTATCATCAACTCCTGTGCTTCCACTGGGAGCATTACATAATTTTCTTAAAATTAAAAAAAATATGAAACTTCATCTGTGCCTCATCTGATGTCCATAAAGTATCTAATAAATTTACTAGCCTTTCATGGCAAAAATACTCAAAAAAGTAGAAATGGAAGGAAGTGACAACAATATAAGAAAGGTCGTATATGAAAAGTCTACCTCTGACATCATAGTCATCAGTGAAAAGCTGAAAACTTCTCTAAGATCTAGAAAAAAAGGCAAGGATGCCCATTTTCAATGTTTCTATTCACCGTAATGTTAGAAGTCCTAGCCAGGGCATTAGGTTAGAAAAGGAAACATAAGGCTTCTATCTGGAAAGAAAGAAGTAAAATTATGTCTGTTCACAGAGGACATGATTTTATGTACAGAAAAATCTTTAAAATTACACACACCCAAAAACCTACACAGAAAGTTGCATGGTACAAAATCAACATTCAAATATCTTTCCATGCATGAATGATGACCATTCCAAAAAGGAAAATAAGAAAACAATCCTATTTATTTTTCATTTTTAAAAAACTACAGTCAAGATCTAAATTTAAGTTAAAAAATATTTATTTATTTATTTGTGCCAGGTCTTTGTTGCAGCATGTGGGATCTAGTTCCCTGACCAGGGACTGAATCCAAGTTCTCTGCATTGGGAGTGTGGAGGCTTAGCCTCTGGACCACCAGAGAAGTCCCAATAATGTTATTTGTAATATCATCAAAAAGAATGAAATAACTGGGAGTAAACTTAAAGAGATGAAAGACTTATACATTGAAAACTACAAAGTATTGCTGAAAGGAATCTGACACAAGTAAATAGAAAGGTGTCTCATGTTTATGGATTTGGAGACTTAATATTATTAAGCTGTTCATACTACCCAAAGCAATTTGAAGATTCAATGCAATTTCTATTAAAATCCCAATGGAATTTTTTTCTGATATAGAAAATCCATCCTACACTTAATACCGAATCTCAGAGGACCCCAAATAGGCAAAACAATCTTAGAAAGAATAGCAAAGCTGGAGGCCTCTGATTTCAGAACATATTACAAAGGTACTGGAACCAAAAGAGTATAGTTTTGGCATAAAGTGAGTGCTTAGTTGCTCAGTCGTGCTGACTCTTTGTGACCTTTTGGACTGTAGCCCACCAGGCGCCTCTGTCCAGGGGATTTCTCAGTCAAGAATACTGGACGGGGTTGCCATTTTCTTCTCCAGGGGCTCTTCTTAACCCGTGGATTGAACCTGCATCTCCTGTGTCTCCTGCATTGAAGGCAGATTCTTCCCT
>SJYH01009303.1:4637-20493 GCA_006408735.1 Sylvicapra grimmia | reverse complement strand
CTCTGTCGGACATCTGAATCTCTGACCTCTGTGGAGGCCAGAGTCTGGGTGGGTGATGGCACAGCTTGGTGACTGCGTGGGTGGGTGACACCATGGGTTACTGGGCACATGGGCTGGAGATCATGTGGGTTGGAGACCACGTGGGTGGGTGACCGTGTGAGTGGCTGACCAGTTTGAGTTGCTGACTTCAGGGTGGGTTACCATGTGAGTTGCTTACCCGGTGAGTTGGTGACTGTGGGCGGGTGATGGTGTGAGTGGGTAATCATGTGGACAGGTGAGCGCATGGCCTCGCAGGTTAGTGACCTCATGGGTGGGTGTCCACGGGGGTTGGTGGCCAGTGGAGGGATCACTGCATGGGGTAGTGACCTCGTGGATGGGTGACCATGTGAGTCAGTGACCACGCGGTTTGGTTGGCCACATGACTCCGTGGGTTAGTGACTGCACACGTGGGCGGCTGATTCCACAGCCCACACCATGAACAGCAGCCCCTCTCTTGTCTCAGGCAGGCTGTTGGCAGACAGCATCAACCTCACAGAGAACCTGGAGTTTGTCCACATCCACCCGGTCTGTTCCCTGGAGAAGCTGACCCAGTGGGGGCTCCCCTACCTTTGCGCATGGGTGCCAGGCCAGTGCCTGGGGTTGTCCACAGGCCGTACCAACACCGTTGCAGGCGACTTCATCTGGGCCGACGGATTTGTTGGTGACGTCATCAGGTTGAACTGGAAGCTGCTTCCTGGCTGATGAATGGTGCCTGGGTGGAGCTGGGCTAGGTGGAGGCTGTGTCTGAGTCACGTCCTGTGACGTTACTGGCCTGAACCAGAAGCCGCCTTGGGGCTGCCGGTGGGCACTTTGAGGAGCTGGGCATTGTGGAGGCTATTCTCAGTCCTGTCTTGTGGGGCTCGTCATCCGTCTGCACATCCACTGAATGTGGGTGACTGCTGACGTGGGGCCCAGTGGCAGAGTCCATGGTCTCCTCAGTCCTCCGTGTGTCTCTTGAGCGAATGCAGGGTGTGAGGTGATGGTTAAAGGTGAGTGCATGATTTGTACAATCACATCCTCAGGAAGACACACCTGATCCTCGGGTCTGTGGCTTCCCCATGGGAGAGGCTGGGGTGCCCCTTCCCCCTGGGCACTGAGGCTAGCAGACAGTGACCCCCAGCTGGGGAGGGGAGGAGGCACTATGATATAGTGTCCATAGGAGGGGACTGAGTGCATAGGTATACCACTGAGAAATCCATTTTATTAGATAAGGGGTTTCCCTGGTGGCTCACTTAAGAAGGCCTTCTTATCTCTCCTTGCTAGTCTTTGGGACTCTGCATTCAGGTGGCTATACCTTTCTGTGTCTCCTTTGCCTTTCTCTCCTCTCCTCATCTATTTGTAAGGCCTCCTCAGACAACCACTTTGCCTTTTTGCGTTTATTTTTCTTGTGGATGGTTTTGATCACCACCTCCTGTACAATGTTAGGAACCTCCATCCATAGGTCTCTGGTACTCTGTGTGCCAGATCTAACCCTTGAATCCATTTGTCACTTCCAATGTATATTCACAAGGGATTTGAATAAAGCAAAGAAACAGAGGAAAACAATACAATGGGAAAGACTAGAGATCTCTTCAAGAAAATGAGGAATGCCAAGGGAACATTTCATGCAAAGACAGGCACGATAAAGGACAGAAACGTTATGGGCCTAACTAAAGCACGAGGTAGCAAGAATACACAGAAGAACTGTTTAAAAAAAATCTTAATAACCTGGCTAACCACAATGGTGTGATCACTCACCTAGAGCCAGACATCCTGGAGTGCAGACACGTGGGCCTTAGGAAGCAGCAGTACAAGCAAAGGCAGTGGAGGTGATTAAATTTCAGCTGAACTCTTTCAAATCCTAAACGGTGGTACTGTTAAAGTGCTGCAATAAATATGCCAGCCACTTTGGAAAACTTGGCAGTGGCCACAGGACTGGAAAAAGTCAGTTTTCATTTCAATCCCAAATAAGGGCAATGCCAGACAATGTTCAAACTACCGCACAACTGCACTCATTTCACATGCTAGCAAGGTAATTCTCAAAATCCTTCAAGCTAGGCTTCAACAGTATGTGACCCAAAAACTTCACATTCCACACATTCAAACGGTTGATTCTAAATGCACAGTGATGCCAGAAAGATGGTCAAGGCAAAGACACACAATGTGATTTTATCTAGGTCTAAATCAGTGAAATAAAGCATTCACTGCAAGGTACACACGTTTTTAGCTTGAAAAGAACAAAATCGTCTTATATTTGAACATAAAATATCTTTCTGAATTAGAAACATAGGTTTTACGTGAAATTCATTCTTCATTATCAGTTGTTTTGAGACTATGGAACAAAGAAAATAAACCTAGGTTAACTTGGGATGCTGAAGCTGTATCTTTTGCAGATTTTTTCTTAATTCCCTTACACTTTTATTGTCATAAATAGACATAATAGACAAGGTTTGGAGGAGACACACTCTCCCGGCCATGTGACCCATCAGAGTTGACTTAGAGAGATGAGGATGGCAGGTGAGTTTGGAGCCCTCTTTAGGGGAAATATAAATGCCTCATTTCTCCCACCAAAACATCTGAACTGCTCCCCATCCTCCCCTAGAGGTGTCAGGATGAGGCTTTGTGATGTCAAGGCTCACCCAGAGCCACCATTGCCTGGGGAAGAGACTTGCTGACCTCATAAAGCATGAGGGTGTGTCTCCCTGGGGAGAGATATATAGAGGGGTGCTCATGGGCTGTGGAGCAGACCACTGGGAGGCCTCAAAATGACTAAGGTGACTGGGAAGCCACAGGGCTCCAGAGTAGTTATGAAACACCTGCCTCCTGCTCCCCGGGAGAAAAGGATGAAGAGCTCCTCTCAGTTGAGGTCCAAGAAAAATGTCAAGGTGAGCTGAACCCAACCAAACTCCTCTTGCCCATTGACCCCACTCCATGAGACTCCCTCCCCTGTCTTTGCCTGGCACAGAACCCTTCTCTGCCCACACCCCTTCTCCTGAAGCTGTCGTTCCCGTCAACCTTCACCCTCTTCCCCAAACCAGAGCCATTCTCTACCACTCTCTTGTTTTCTCCAGGTGGCCAGGGTAACTGTGAGAGTGAACAATCACCTTCAGGCAAAGCTGACCAAGAAAGCTTCTCAGAAACCATGCACCACAAGGGAACTTAAAAAAATCAGAGGCTCAAAGCTCTGTAGCCAGTGATCCAAAGTGAATGAAGAGCTGAATCAGAATGCACCAGAGGAGGTCCCAGAGAGTGTGGAGACCCCTGTCATTCCAGTGGGACCGGTGGGCTGCCAGTGACTTCAGAGTATGGCTAGAGACCTCAGAAATCTTCAGGGGTCTTGCCACTGAGTACTGGCCAACAGTACAGGCGTTGACTATTATACCAACTGCACACATCCATAATGAAAATAAAATCAACCTGATGTGAAATTGTTTGTCTCCGAGTTCTGTGAGAGTTGGGGTGCAGAGAGGGCAGGGCAGGCATAAATGTGTGAAGAGGGAGGGAGATGCGTCCTGTGGGGTTGGAGATGGGACCAGAAGGTCCAGTTTGCCAGAACGTAGGGCAGGGAGAACTGGTTCCAGATTCAGCTTCAAAGTTACACTTCCAAATTGTAGAAGAGGAAGAGGACTTGGTGTTTCTGTGTGAGTGCAGAGATGGAAACTTAGCTGGGGAGCCGTGTCATGTGTGAGGTGGCAGTGCCATTTGCTACAAAGGCGTAGAAAGAAGGTGCCCATAAAAAGAATGGAATATTGACATTTGCAGCAACATGGAAGGTATACTATCAAGTAAAATAGCTCAGACAGAGATAGACAAATACCGTAGGGTATCACTTAAGAATCTAAAAACACCATAAAGTAGAGAATATCACAAAAATGGAGGCTCACAGATATAGAGGACAATCTACTGGGTAGCAGCGGGGAGGGAATGAGGGAGGGACAATACAGAGGTGGGGGAGCAGGAGACACACCGTGTTAGGTGTAAGATGAGCTCAAGGATGGACTGTACAACATGGGGAATAGTGCCAGTGCTCTGTAATAACTATAACTGGAAAGCAAACGTTAACAATTGTATAATAAGAAAGAAAAGGAAAGAAAGATGGGGGAGAAAGGAGGGAAGAAAGGAAGGAAAATGATGGTGTTTTTGGAGGTTACAAAGCCAACATTGATTAGGCCCTTTTTAGCAAAGGAATTCAGTTTATTTTTTTAATTTATTTATTTTAATTGGAGGCTAATTATTTTACAATGATGTAGAGGTTTTTGCCATACTTGATGGGAATCCACCACGGGTGTACATTTGTTCCCCATCCTGAACCCTCCTCCCACCTCTCTCCCCATCACACTCCTCTGGGTCATCCCAGTGCACCAGCCCTGAGCACCCTGTCTCATGCATCGAACCTGGACTGGCCATCTACTTCACATATGATAATATACAGGTTTCAATGCTGTTCTCTCAGATCATCCCACCCTCGCTTTCTCCCACAGAGTCCAAAAGACTGTTCTGTACATCTGTGTCTCTTTTACGGTCTTGCATACAAGATTATCATTACCATCTTTCTAAATTCCATATATATGCGTTAGTATACTCTATTGGTGTTTTTCTTTCTGACTTATTTCACTCTGTATAATAGGCTCCAGTTTCATCCACCTCATTAAAGCTAATTCAAGTGTATTATTTTTAATGGCTGAGTAATATTCCATTGTGTATATGTACCACTGCTTTCTTATCCATTCATCTGCTCATGGACATCTAGGTTGCTTCCATGTCCTGGCTATTGTAAACACTGTTGTGATGATCATTCGGGTACACATGTCCCTTTCAAGTCTGGTTTCCTTGGTGTGTATGCCCAGCAGTGGGATTGCTGGGTCATATGGCATTTGTAGCTCCAGATTTTTAAGGAATCTCCACACTGTTCTCCATAGTGGCTGTGCTAGTTTGCATTCCCACCAACAGTGCAAAGCGTTCCCTTCTCCACACCCTCTCCAGCATTTATTGCTTGTAGATTTTTGGATAGCAGCCATCCTGACCAGTGTGAGATGATACCTCTTTGTGGTTTTGGTTTGCATTTCTCTGATAATGAGTGATGTTGAGCATCTTTTCATGTGTTAGCCATCTGTATGTTTTCTTGGAGCAAATGAATTTAGAGTGGAGAAGTGGGCTCCCACAGTTGGGGCAGGGGGAGTAGTCCACATTCTGTGCAGGCAATACTGGGGCCATTGCCCGTGAAGAGATTTATTATGAGAATAAAACCAAGTAAATGCTGGTTCTGTTTTGATTACCACCCCCATACTCCAGTATTCTAAAATAAGTTTAGTAATTAAATACTTTTCCTCTGCAAAACCAAATTTTGTTTGTTTACGTTTTAAATGTTTGTTGTCATCTATGTCAGGTTTTAAGATTTTATATATTATTCACAAGGTACAAANTGAGGATGAGATGGCTGGATGGCATCACGAACTCGATGGATGTGAGTCTGAGTGAACTCCGAGAGATGGTAATGAACAGGGAGGCCTGGCATGCTTCGATTCATGGGGTCGCCAAGAGTCAGACACGACTGAGAGACTGAACTGAACTGAACAAAAGGAGAACCAACTTCTACTTGTTTTTATTCTTGTAATAAAACTCTTTGTGGGCAATGCCCCCCAGAATGCCTGCACTGGATGTGGGCCACTCCCTTGCCCCGCCTGTGGGAGCCCACTGCTCCACTCTAAATTCCTTCGTTGAAAAGGGCCTAATCAATATTGGCTTTGTGACCTGAAAAAACGCCATTCTTTTCCTTCCTTTCTTCCCTCCTTCCTCTCCCCTCTTTCTTTCCTTTTCTTTCTTATTATACAATTGTTGAAGTTTGCTTTCAATGTATAGTTATTACAGAGTACTAGGTATATTCCCCATGTTGTACAATACATCCTTGAGTTCATCTTACACCTACCATGGTGTGCCTCCTGCTCCCCGACCTCTGTATTGCCCCTCCCTCTTCCCCTCCCTGCTGGTAACCAGTAGATTGTTCTCTGTATCTGTGAGCCTCCGTTTTTGTTATATTATCTACGTTGTGGTATTTTTAGATTCTATAAGTGATATCATACAGTATTTGTCTATATCTGTCTGAGTTATTTAACTTAGTATTATATCTTCCTCATTGTTGCAAGGGCATTTCATTCTTTTTTCATGGATGAATAGTATTCCACAGGTCTTCTGGGTGTCTCAGTGGCAGAGAATCTGCCTGGCAATCAGGAAATATGGGTTCAATCCCTAGGCAAGAAAGATCCCTTGGAAAAGGAAATGGCAACCCACTGGAGTATTCTTGCCTGGAAAATTCCATAGACAGAGGAGTCTGGAGGGGTAGAGTCCATGAGTTCCAAAGACTGGGACATGACTTAGTGACTGAATAACAACAAGTGTCCCACAGTACCTATATACCACATCTTTATCCATTCATCTATCATCTAATGGACATTTACATTGCTTCCATGTCTTGGTGAATGGTGTACCTCAAGGAACATTGGGGTAATGTGTGCTTTTAATTAACATTATGAGTCTTTTTCAAATATATACCCAAGAATAACATAACATTGCTAAGTCATGTGTTGTTGCATTTTTAGTTTTCTGAGAAATTTGCATACTGAAAACCACCACTATTTTACTCCTAAGGACTACNTATATACCACATCTTTATCCATTCATCTATCATCTAATGGACATTTACATTGCTTCCATGTCTTGGTGAATGGTGTACCTCAAGGAACATTGGGGTAATGTGTGCTTTTAATTAACATTATGAGTCTTTTTCAAATATATACCCAAGAATAACATAACATTGCTAAGTCATGTGTTGTTGCATTTTTAGTTTTCTGAGAAATTTGCATACTGAAAACCACCACTATTTTACTCCTAAGGACTACTGTTTAGAAAGCAAGATAGAGCTCTGAGGTTTTTAGTTGCTGACAGCATACCTGAGGTGTAATAAACAGTACTATGAAGTAGGTGGCCTACAGGCAACTAGCTTGTGTGCCTTTTTAACAAATGGCACTAATATCCCACACATGACTTGGCTCCCTAGTTACATTCCCACCTCTGCACTCACACACAGAAAGACAAAGTGCTTTTCCTCTTCTCCCATGGGAAGTGTAACTTTGGGGCTCAGTCTGGACCCAGTTATTCCCCCTACTTTCTGGCTAACTGGACCCTGTGGTCCCATCTCAAAGATGGATTAAAGCTCTAAATGAAAGACCAGAAACTATAAAACTTCTAGAGGAAAATACAGACAGAACATTCTCTTACATAAATCACAGCAGGATCCTCTACGACCCACCTCCCAGAGTCATGGAAATAAAAAAATAAACCAATGGGACCTAAGTAAACTTAAAAGCTTCTGCACAATGAAGGAAACAATAAGGAAGGTGAAAGACAGCCATCAGAATTGGAGAAAATAATACTAAAAGAAGCAACTGACAAAGAGTGAATCTCAAAAATATACAAGCAGCTCAACACCAGAAAGACAAACTACCCAATCAAAAGAAAAGATGCTCGATGTCACTCATTATCAGAGAAATGCAAATCAAAACTACAATGAGGTACCATCTCACGACCATCAGAATTGCTGCTATCAAAAAGTCTACAAGGAATAAATGCTGGAGAGGGTGTGGAGAAAAGGGAACCCTCTTACACTGTTCGTGGGAATGCAAACTAATACAGCCACTATGGAGAACAGTGTGGAGATTCCTTAAAAACCAGGAAATAGACCTGCCATATGACCCAGAAATCCCGCAGCTGGGCATACACACCGAGGAAACCAGAACTGAAAGAGACACATATACCACAATGTTCATCACATCACTGTTTACATTAGCCAGGACATGGAAGCAACCAGTGGTACATATACACAATGGAATATTACCCAGCCATTAAAAAGAATGCATTTGAATCAGTTCTAATGAGGTGGATGAACCTGGAGCCTATTATACAGAGTGAAGTAAGTCAGAAAGAAAAACACCAATACAGTATGCTAATGCATATATATGGAATTTAGAAAGAGGGTAATTATAACCCTGTATGTGAGATAGCAAAAGAGACACAGATGTATGGATCAGTCTTTTGGACTCTGTGGGAGAAGGCGAGGGTGGGATCATCTGAGAAAGTAGCATTGAAANTGCTAATGCATATATATGGAATTTAGAAAGAGGGTAATTATAACCCTGTATGTGAGATAGCAAAAGAGACACAGATGTATGGATCAGTCTTTTGGACTCTGTGGGAGAAGGCGAGGGTGGGATCATCTGAGAAAGTAGCATTGAAACATGTATATTATCATATGTGAAACAGATTGCCAGTCCAGGTCCAATGCATGAGACAGGGTGCTTGGGGCTGGACCACTGGGATGACCTGGAGGAATGGGACGGGGAGGGAGGTGGGAGGGGATTTCAGGATGGGGAACACATGTACACCTGTGGCGGATTCCTGTCAAGTATGGCAAAAACCACTACAATATTGTAAAGTAATTAGCCTCCAATTTAAATAAAGTGAACAAACTAAATTCCTTTGCTAAAAAGGGCCTAATCAATATCGACTTTGTGACCTCGAAAAACACTGTTATTTTCCTTAATTTCTTCCCTCCTTCCTCCCCCTCTTTCATTCCTTTTCTTATACAATTGTTAAAGCTTGCTTTCCATTTATAGTTATTACAGAGTACTGGCTCTATTCCCCATGTTGTACAATACATCCTTGAGCTCATCTTTTACCTATCATGGTGTGCCTCCCGCTCCCCCACCTCTGTATTGCCCTCCCTCTTCCTCTCCCCGCTGGTAACCAGTTGATTGTTCTCTATATCTGTGAGCCTCTATTGTTGTTATATTTTCTACATTGTGGTGTCTTTAGATTCTATAAGTGATATCATACAGTATTTGTCTATCTCTGTCTGTGTTCTTTTACTTAATAGTATACCTTCCATGTTGCTGCAAATGTCAATATTCCATTCTTTTTATGGGCACCTTCTTTCTATGCCTTTTTAGCAAATGGCACTGCCACCCAACATATGACATGGCTCCCCAGCTAAGTTGCCATCTCTGCCCTCACACAGAGAAACACCAAGTCCTCTTCCTCTTCTCCCATGGGAATTATATCTTTACATCTGTTTCTGGAACCAGTTCTTCCCCCCCTCCTACTTTCTGGCAAACTGGACCTTGTCCCATCTCCAATGCCACAGGACCTATCTCCCTCCCTCTTCACACATTTATGCCTGCCTTGCCCTCTCTGCCACCCACTCTCACAGAACTTGGAGAGAAACATTATTTCACATCAGATTGATGTTATTTTCATTATTAATGTGTGCAGTTGGTATAATGGTCAACGTCTGTACTATTGGCCAGTACTCAGCGGCAAGACCCTCGAAGATTTCTGAGGTCTCTAGCCATGCTCTGAAGTCACTGGCTGCCCACCAGTCCCATTGGAATGACAGGGGTCTCCACACACTCTGGGACCTCCTCTGGCCCGTTCTGATTCAGCTCTTCATTCACCTTGGGACACTGGCTACAGAGCTTTGAGCCTCTGGTTTTTTTTTACGTTTTTCTGTGGTGGGCGGTTTCTGAGAAGCTTTCTTGGTCAGCTTTGCCTGAAGGTGATTATTCACTCTCACAGTTACCCTGGTCACCTGGAGAAAACAAGAGAGTGGTAGAGAATGGCACTGGTTTGGGGAAGAGGATGAAGGTGGATGGGAACGACACCTTCAGGAGAAGAGGTGTGGGCAGAGAAGGGTTATGTGCCAGGCAAGGACAGGGGAGGGGGTCTTCTATGGTGAGGTCAATGGGCAAGAGGAGTTTGGGTGGGCTCAGCTCACCTTGACATTTTTTTTGGACCTCAATTGAGAGGAGGTCTTCATCCTTTTGTCCCGAGTAGTAGGAGGCAGGGGCTTCATAACTACAATGAAGCCTTGTGGGTTCCCAGTCACCTTTGTCATTTTGAGGCCTCCCAGTGGTCTGCTCCAGAGCTCCTGAGCACCCCTATATATACCCCCTCCCCAGGGAGACACACCCTCATGCTTTATGAGGTCAGCAAGTTTCTTAACAGCCAATGGTGGCCCTGGGTGAGCCTTGACATCACAAAGCACCATCCTGACACCTCTAGGGGAGAATGGGGAGCAATTTGGATGTTTTGGTGGGAGAAATGAGGGATTTATAATTCCCCTAAAGAGGCCTCCAAACTCACCTGCCATCCTCATCTAAGTCAACTCCGACTGGTCACATGGCAGGGAGAGTGTGTCTCCCCCAAACCTTGTCTATTATATCTATTTATTACTGAGAAAGTGTAAGGGAATAAAAAAGAAATCTGCAAAAGATACAGCTTAAGCAGTCCCAGTTAACGTAGGTTTATTATCTTTGTTCCATTGTCTCAAAATAACTGATGATTAAGAATGACTTTCATTTAAAAGTGAAAGTGAAGTCGCTCAGTCATGTCCAACTCTTTGTGACCCCATGGGCTGTAGCCTACCAGGCTCCTCTGTCTATGGGATTCTCCAGGCAAGAATACTGTAGTGGGTTGCCATTTCCTTCTCCAGGGGATCTTCCCGACCCAGGGATTGAACCTGGGTCTCCCACACTGCAGACAGACACTTTAACCTCTGACCCATCAAGGAAGCCCCCTATTTTTCAAATTCAGAAAGATATTTTATGTGTGAATATAAGACGATTTTGTTCTTTTCAGGCTAAAAAAGTTTGTACCTTGCAGTGAATACCTTGCAGTGAATCAGTGAATACTTCACTGATTTAGACGTAAATAAAAGCACATTGTGTGTCTTTACTTTGACAATTTTTGTGGTATCACTGTGTGATATTTAGAATACACTGTGTGTATTTAGAATCAACTGTTTGAACGTGAGGTGTGCATTAGTACATTGTCTCGGTGACTGCAGGCTGTGGAGGAAGTGATCTAAAGGCCTTGCAAACCGTTAAGGATACTCTGTGGAATGGAGCAATGGCAACCATGGCAGCCTGTNACTTATTTCTCCACTGATCTCCAGTAGCATATTGGGCACCTACTGACCTGGGGAGTTCCTCTTTCAGTATCCTATCATTTTGCCTTTTCGTACTGTTCATGGGGTTCTCAAGGCAAGAATACTGAAGTGGTTTGCCATTCTCTTCTCCAGTGGACCACATTGTGTCAGATCTCTCCACCATGTCCGCCCATCTTGGGTTGCCCCACAGGCATGGCTAAGTTTCATTGAGTTAGACAAGGATGTGGTCCTAGTGTGATTAGATTGACTAGTTTTCTTTGAGTATGGTTTCAGTGTGTATGCCCTCTGAGGCCCTCCTGCAACACCTACCATCATACTTGGGTTTCTCTTCCCTTGGGCATGGGGTATCTCTTCACGGCTGCTCCAGCAAAGCGCAGCCACTGCTCCTTACCTTGGATGAGGGGTATCTCCTCACTGCCACCCTTCCTGACCTTCAACGTGGGATTGTTCCTCTAGGCCCCCCTGTGAACGCACAGCCACTGCTCCTTGGATGTGTTGTGGCTCCTCCCGGCCACCGCCCCTGGCCTCGGGCATGGGGTGGCTCCTCCTAGCCATCACCTCTGGCCTTGGAAGCGGGATGGCTCCTCCCGGTCACCGCCCCTGACCTCAGAAGTTGGGTGGCTCCTCCCGGCTGCTGTTCCTGGCCTCAGACACGGGGTGGCTCCTCTTGGCCGTCCCCCATGACCTCAGATGCAGGGTAGCTCCTCTTGGCTGTTCCTGCGCCATTGCAGCCTGGCACTCTTGGCAACTGCCTCTGCCCTCGGACATGGGGTAATACCTCTTTGCCGCTGCCCTTTGGACATGGGGTCCTCCCGGCTTCTGCCCCTGCTTCAGACATGGAGTAGCTCCTTATGGACATGCTCAGTATGCTGGTCAATCGCAGTCACCTGCGCTTAGTCCACCGGTCGGTCGCAGCCACCTGTGCTTAGTGTGCCGGTAAAAAGGGCCTAATCAATGTTGACTTTGTGACCTCCAAAAACATCATTATTTTCCTTCCTTTTTTCCCTCCTTCCTCCCACTCTTTCATTCCTTTTCTTTCTTATTATACAATTGTTAAAGTTTGCTTGCCATTTATAGTTATTACAGAGTACTGGGGCTATTCCTCATGTTGTACAATACATCCTTGAGCTCATCTTACACCTACCATGGTGTGCCTCCTGCTCCCCCACCTCTGTATTGCCCTCCCTCTTCCCCTCCCCGCTGGGAACCAGGAGATTGTTCTCTACATCTGTGAGCCTCCATTGTTGTTATAGTCTCTACTTTGTGGTGTCTTTAGATTCTATAAGTGATATCATACAGTATTTGTCTATCTCTGTATTATTTGACTTAATAGTATGCCTCCCATGTTGCTGCAAATGTCAATATTCCATTCTTTTTATGGGCACCTTTTTTCTATACCTTTTTAGCAAATGGCATTGCCACCCCACACATGACATGGCTCCCCAGCTAAGTTCCCATCTCTGCACTCACACAGAGAAACACCAAGTCCTCTTCATCTTTTCCCATGGGAAGTATATCTTTGAAGCTGAGTCTGGAACCAGTTCTTCCCCCCCACTTTCTGGCAAACTGGACCTTCTGGTCCCATCGCCAACACCACAGGACACGTCTCCGTCCCTCTTCACACATTTATGCCTGCCTTGCCCTCTCTGCCCCCCACTCTCACAGAACTCGGAGACAAACATAATTTCACATCAGGTTGATTTTATTTTCATTATGGATGTATGCAGTTGGTATAATAGTCAATGTCTGTACTGTTGGCCAGTACTCAGTGGCAAGACCCCCGAAGATTTCTGAGGTCTCTAGCCATGATCTGAAGTCACTGACTGCCCACTGGTCCCACTAGAATGACAGGGGTCTCCACACTCTCTGGTAGCAGGGACGAGCCCCAGTTGGATCCAGGGTATCCGAAGCATGGATGGTGAGGTGAGAGAGATATATAGATATAGAGAGATATAAGGAAAGAATTTACAGTTAAGAGAATAAAGGAGAGAAAAGAGGCTGATATTCTTGGTTTACACAGAAAGCCTCAGACAACAGACTTACACTGTTCATGTAGGCCGCAGGCACCCTATCGAATAGCGGAAGGTGCCCCCACCTTGGACACCTTCTCAAGTGGGTCTTAGAAGCCCAGGCAGGAACGTGAACTCAGAGGGCCCCTTTGCTCCAGGTAATTAGCCTGAAAAAAAGAGAGAGAAAGAAAGTATGACATGGGGAGGCCAAGCTTGTGCAAGACCTGTAACATTATTTTCAAAAAGAGCTTATATACCCTAAGTTTTATATAATGGAAGAGGCAGAGTCATGCAGGGGCAGCAGTCCTGACCTTTATCAATACCAGGCTTTCTTTCTGCATACCTCTCTGTATACAAAAGGTCTCAGGTGATTTACATTATCTTCTGGTCAGGAGGCCTGTTAACATTTTATGGCTTTTTTTCCTTGATAAATGTTAATCAACCAAAAATCTCATTTTCCCATGAAGTGTTTTTTCTTTAATCTGCATCACCCTCAAAGTACTAAATAAAGTTACATTCATATAGAACAAAGGTGCAGTGGGTTACAACAAAGAAAGTACTTAACTCAAAGATCTAATGTTGCTAATGCCAGGGCTACTACCAGTTTTTTCTATAAACCAACTATATCAACAAATAAAAGAAGAAAACTTGGCAGCAAGTATTGGCTCAACAGTGAAACCCTTAACCGGTTCTATTCTAATGATATTTAACTCCTCAAAAGGCTCTACATTCCTAGAATGTTTTAAGCTTCCTGTGCCTCTCCCAGTTGGGAGGCTGTGAACAATCACATGCGTAATTGAAAAAGTCCGGATAAACCTGTCAGGCAAGTTATAAAGCTATCAGAGGGGTTTGAATCGAAACACTCCAATCATGCCCAGGAGAATTATGAACTAGAGCTCTAAGTTAATTTTCTTCAGAGAAAGGTGGTTGGGGACAGCCCCCCATTGCTAACAGAGGAGTTATTGAAAAATAGCAGGACAGGCAAATTCTGGTTTGGGGGGTAGATGCTCGAGCAGGTCCAGGGGGTCCCTCAAGTCCTGACTTGCCTTTGCCTGTCAGGCCTCTTCCTCATGACTTTTGTCATGGGTGGGATCTCTCGTGCTGGCTCCTGGCACTCTGGGACCTCTTCTGGTCCGTTCTGATTCAGCCCTTCATTCACCTTGGAGCACTGGCTACAGAGCTTTGAGCCTCTGATTTTTTTAAGTTCCCTTGTGGAGGGCAGTTTCTGAGACGTTTTCTTGGTCAGCTTTGCCTGAAGGTGATTATTCACTCTCACAGTTACCCTGGCCACCTTGAGAAAACAAGAGAGTGGTAGAGAATGGCATTGGTTTGGGGAAGAGGGTGAAGGTGGACGGGAACAAAAGCCTCAGGAGAAGGGGTGTGGGCAGAGAAGGGTTCCGTGCCAGGCAAGGACAGGGAGGGGGTCTTCTGGGGTTGGGTAAATGGGCAAGAGGATTTTGGGTGGGTTCAGCTCACTTTGACATTTTTTTGGACCTCAGTTGAGAGGAGGTCTTCATCTTTTTGTCCCGAGTAACAGGATGCAGGTGTTTCATAACTACTCTGGAGCCTTGTGGCTTCCCAGTCACCTTAGTCATTTGGAGGCCTCCCAGTAGTCTGCTCCAGGGCCCCTGAGCACCCCTATATATACCCCTCCCCAGGAAGACATACCCTCATGCTTTATGAGATCAGCAAGTCTCCTCCCCAGCCAATGGTGGCCCTGGGTGAGCCTTGACATCACAAAGCCCCATCCTGACACCTCTAGCGGAGAATGGGGAGCAATTCAGATGTTTTGATGGGAGAAATGAGGCATTTATAATTCCCCTAAAGAGACCTCCAAACTCACCTGCCATCCTCATCTCTCTAAGTCAACTCTGATGGGTCACATGGCAGGGAGAGTGTATCTCCTCCAAACCTTGTTTATTATATCTATTTATGACTGCAAAAGTGTAAGAGAATTTAAAAAATCTGCAAAAGATACAGCTTAAACAGCCCCAGTTAACGTAGGTTTATTTCTTTGTTCCATAGTCTCAAAATAACTGACAATTAAGAACGAATTTCACTTAAAACCTATGTTTCCAATTCAGAAAGATATTTTATGTTCAAATATAAGGCAATTTTGTTCTTTTCAAGCTAAAAAAAGTTTGTACCTTGTAGTGAATACTTTGTTTCATTGATTTAGATGTCAATAAAAGCACATTATGTGTCTTTATCTTGACAATTCTTGTGGTATCACTATGTATTTAGAATCAACTGTCTGAACGTGGGGTGTGTATTAGTACATCCCCTGGGGGACTGCAGGCTCTGCAGGAAGTGATCTCAAGACCTTGCAAACCATTAAGGATGCTCTGTGGAATGGAGCAATGGTAACCATGGCAGCCTGCGTTGGTGACAATTGTTTAACAGGGTCTTCTCTTAATAAACTCCCTCATAGAAGACAATTAATTTTTAAAGATAACTAGTAAAACTGTGCCTGTATGAATATATATATATACACACATACACACGTGTGTGTGTTTGCATATATGTACGCTGAAACTTTGTACCTTGTGGATAATATAAAAAATATTAAAACCTGACATATATGACAACAAATGTTTAAAACGTAAACTAACAGAATTTGGTTTTGCATAGGAAAAGTATTTAATTACTGGCATTATTTTAGAATACTGGAGTATGGAGATGGTAATCAAAACAGAACCAGCATTTACTTGGTTTTATTCTTGTAATAATACTCTTCATGGGCAATGCCCCCCAGTATTGCCTGCACGGGATGTGGGCTACTCCCCCTGCCCCACCTGTGAGAGCCCACTGCTCCATTCTAAATTCCTTT
>SJYH01009302.1:1479-19384 GCA_006408735.1 Sylvicapra grimmia | reverse complement strand
GGCTTCCCGTTGAGTTGACCCAGGGTTCTCTGTCTTTCCCTCGAGAAGCCACAGGGCTGTGGCACAAGCCACCATGGTATGAGGCGATACGCAGGTGACACTCGAGGTAGTGCAGGGAAATCAGGTTCATCTGGAGTGGACTGAGACATCTGGGGGACTCCTAGTATGTTGGCACAACCCGTGGAGATCTTGGCTTTCCTGTTGAGAGTGCCACCTCTCGAGATGCGACAGGAACGGCGGGAATCCTTTTCCGATGAAGCTGGGAAAGGGACCCTCAATTCGAGCTCACAAGGGGGAAACAGGGAACCTCCTGAGTATTTCTGGGACCCTCGGTGTTACTCCCGCATGGGGACTGGTATATCAGGGAACATCTTGAGTTGCAGGAAGGGTGGGAAGGACCCTTGCGAGGTTCAAGAGGGAAGGCGTGATTTTCCTCCAGATGCCGCAGCAGAAAAGGGCCTCATCACGCCTGCAGGGGAGAACCTCCTGGTTTTTCTCGAGTTGCCGCAGGTCCCTCTCAAGATACGATGGGGACTTCTGGGACCCGCTGACGTGGCCTCAGGAAAGACCAGTCTGCTTGCGAGTTGTGAGGGGCCCCTCGGGATTCCTCTCCAGTCAGTTTCGGGTCCTAGGTCCCCGTCTGAAACTTCGGCCAGAACCTGAGGTTTCCTCTCCAGTGCTGATATCGATCTTGGGGTTGCTCTGGAGTCTCCACAGGAGAGTCAGGACTCTTCTCGAGTGGAGACATACACGTCCGTTTTCCTCCCGAGCTGTAGNGGTTGCTCTGGAGTCTCCACAGGAGAGTCAGGACTCTTCTCGAGTGGAGACATACACGTCCGTTTTCCTCCCGAGCTGTAGCAGCAGGGTCAGGCTTCCCGACGAGTTGACACAGGGATCTGTGGCTTTCCCTCGAGGTGCCACAGGGCTGTCGAACGTGCCACCGTGTTGTGGTTCGATGCTCGAGGTGACCTTCGAGGCAAGGCAGGGAAATCAGGTTCATCTGGAGTGGATTGAGACATTTGGGGGTCTTTTGGAATGGTCGCACGAACCCTGGAGTACCTCTCGACTTTTCTGTTGAGAGCACGTCCACTTGTTGTGCGACGGGAATGCCAGAATCCTTTCCCGACGAATCAGGGAAAGGAACCCCCATCTGTAGTGGAGGAGAGGGAAATGGGCCTCCTCTTGAGTTGTGGTGGGATACTCTGTGTTCCTCGCGAGTGGAGACGGATATTTCGGGGAACTTCTTGAGTTGCAGCAAGGGTGTGAATGACCCTTTGAGGTTCAGGAGGGAAGGCGTGATTTCTCTCAGGATGCCGCAGCAGAAAATGGCCTCATCTCGCCTGGAGGGGAGAACCTCCTGATTTTTCTCGAGTTGCGGCAGGTCCCTCTCGAGTTACGATGGGGACATCAGGGACCCGTTTGCGTGGCCTCAGCAAAGGCCAGTCTCCGTGCGTGTTGAGAGGGGCCCCTCGGGGTTCTTCTCCAGTCGGTGCAGGGTCCTAAGTCCCTGTCTGGAGCAAAAGCTAGAACCTGAGGTTTCCTCTCCAGTGCTGGCATGGATCCTGGGGTTCCTCTGGAGAATCCCCAGGGGAGTCAGTCCTCGTCTCCTGTGGTTACATGCACGTCCACTTTCCTCACAAGCTGTAGTAGCAGTGTGAGGCTTCCCGTCGAGTTGACCCAGGGATCTCTGTCTTTCCTTCGATACGCCACAGGGCTGTGGCAAGAGACACCGTGGTGTGAGGCGATACACGGGTGACACTCGAGGCAGGGCAGGGAAATCAGGTTCATCTGGAGTGGACTGAGACATCTGGGGGTCTTTTAGCATGTTGGCACGACCCCTGGAGATCTCGGCTTTCCTGTTGAGAGNGGTGTGAGGCGATACACGGGTGACACTCGAGGCAGGGCAGGGAAATCAGGTTCATCTGGAGTGGACTGAGACATCTGGGGGTCTTTTAGCATGTTGGCACGACCCCTGGAGATCTCGGCTTTCCTGTTGAGAGTGCCACCTCTTGAGATGTGATTGGAATGGTGGGAATCCTTTCCCAAAGAAGCAGGAAAAGGGACCCTCATCTCGAGCTCACGAGGGGGAAACGGGTCTCCTCCTGAGTTGTGCCGGGACCCTCGGTGTTCCTCCTGCGTTGGGACGGGTATGTCGGGGAACTTCTTGAGTTGTAGCAAGGGTGGGAAGGACCCTTGCGAAGTTCACGAGGGAAGGCGTGTTTTCCTTCGAGACGCCGCAGCAGAAAAGGGCCTCATCTCGCCTGCATGGGAGAACCTCCTGGTTTTTCTAGAGTTGTGGTAGGTCTCTCTCAAGTTCCGAGGGGTACCTCAGGGACCCTCTGGTGTGGCCTCAGGAAAGACCAGTCTCCATGTGAGTTGCGAGGGGCCCCTCGGGATTCCTCTCCAGTCAGTGTCGGGTCCTAGATCCTCGTCTGGAACTGCGGCCAGAATCTGAGGTTTCCTCTCCAGTGCTGACAAGGATCTTTGGGATCCTCTGGAGTCTCCACAGGAGAGTCAGGACTCTTCTCGAGTGGAGATATACACGTCCGCTTTTCTCCCTTGCTGTAGCAGCAGTGTCAGACTTCCCGACGAGTTGACACATGGATCCATGGCTTTCCCTCGAGGAGCCACAGGGCTGTCGCACCTGCCACTGTGGTGTGATTCGATGCTCGGGGTGACCATCGAGGCAGGGCAGCGAAGTTAGTTTCATCTGGAGTGGACTGAGACATCTGGGGGACTTTTAGCATGTTGGCATGACCCCTCAAGATCTCGGCTTTCCTGTTGAAAGTGCCACCTCTTGAGATGCAATTGGAACAGCGCCACCCCTTTCCCAACGAAGCAGGGAAAGGGACCCTCACCTCGACCTCATGAGAGGGAAACGGGGCTCCTCCTCAGTTGTGCCAGGTCCCTCGGTGTTCCTCCCACATGAGGACGGGTATGTCAGGGAACTTCTTGAGTTGCAGCACAGGTGGGAAGGACCCTTGCGAGGTAAAAGTGGGGAGGCGTGATTTCCCATGAGAGGCTGCAGAAGAAAAATGCCTCATCTCGCTTGCAGGGGAGAACCTTCTGGTTTTCTTTGAGATGGGGCAATTCCCTCTCAAGTTACGACGGGGACTTCAGGGACCTGCTGGCGTGGCCTCAGGAAAGACCAGTCTTCATGCAAGTTGCGAGGGGCCCCACGGGATTCCTCTCCAGTCAGTGTCGGGTCCTAGGTCCTCATCTGCAACTGTGGCCAGAACCTGAGGTTTCCTCTCCAGTGTTGACATGGATCTTTGGGACCCTCTGGAGTCTCCACAGGAGAAGCAGGACTCTTCTTGAGTGGAGACATACACGTCCGTTTTCCTCCCGAGCTGTAGCAGCAGTGTCAGTCTTCCCGACGAGTTGACACAGGAATCTGTGGCTTTCCTTTGAGGTGCCACAGGGCTGTTGCACGTGCCACTGTAGTGTGATTCGATGCTCAGGGTGACCTTTGAGGCAGGGCAGGAAAATCATGCTCATCTGGAGTGGACTGAGACATTTAGGGTTCTTTTGGAATGGTGGCACAACCCCTGGAGTTCCTCTCGACTTTCCTATTGAGAGCACATCCTCTTGCTGTGCGACGGGAATGCCAGAATTGTTTCCCGATGAAGCAGGGAAAGGAACCCTCTTCTGGAGTGGAGGAGGGGGAATGGGCGACCCTCTTGAGTTGTAGTGGGACCCTCAGTGTTCCACTCAAGTGGAGACGTGTATGTCGGGGAACTTCTTGAATTGCAGCATGGGTGTGAAGGACCCTTTGAGGTTCACAAGGGAAGGCGTGATTTCTCTCGTGATGCCACAGAAGAAAACACCCTCATCTCGCCTGGAGGGGAGAACCTGGTTTTTCTCAAATTGTGGCAGGTCCCTCTCGAGTTACGATGGGGACCTCAGGGACCCACTCGCGTGGCATCAGGAAAGGCCAGTCTCCATGCGAGTTGAGAGGGGCCCCTCGGGATTCCTCTCCAGTCAGTGCTGGGTCCTAAGGCCCCCTCTGGAGCCGAAGCTGGAACCTGAGGTTTCCTCTCCAGTGCTGGCATGGATCCTGGTGTCCCTCTGGATCTCTCCAGCGGAGTCAGGCCTTGTCTCCTGTGATTACATGCACGTCCGCTTTCCTCCTGAGCTGTAGCAGCAGTGTCAGGCATCCCGTCGAGTTGACCCAGGGATCTCTGTCTTTCTCTCGAGATGCCACAGTGCTGTGGCTCAAGCCGCCTTGGTGTGAGGTGATACGCGGGTAACACACGAGGTAGTGCAGGGAAATCAGGTTCATCTGGAGAGGACTGAGGCATCTGGGGAGGACTGTTAGAATGTTGGCACGACCCCTGGAGATCTCGGCTTTCCTGTTGAGAGTGCCACCTCTTGAGATGCGACGGGAATGGTGGGAATCCTTTCCCGATGAAGCAGGGCAAGGGATCCTCATCTCGAGGTCATGAGGGGGAAATGGGGCTCCTCCTGATTTGTGCCTGGACCATCAGTGTTCCTCCCGTGTACGGACGGGTATGTCAGGGAACTTCTTGAGTTGCAGCAAGGGTGGGAAGGACCCTTGCGAGGTTCAAGTGGGAAGTCATGATTTCCCTCAAGACGCCACAGCAGAAAAGGGCCTCATCTGGCCTGCAGGGGAGAACTTCAAGGGTTTTCTCAACTCGCAGCAGGTTCCTCTCGAATTGCAACAGGATCTTCATGGACCCGCTGGTGTGGCCTCAGGAAAGACCAGTCTGCTTGGGAGTTATGAGGGGCCCCTCGGGATTCTTTTCCAGTCAGTGTTGGGTCCTAGGTCCTCGTCTGGAACTGCAGCCAGAATCTGAGGTTTCCTCTCCAGTGCTGACATGGACCATGGGGTTCTTCTGAAGTCTCCACAGGAGAGTCAGGACTCTTCTCGAGTGGAGACATACACGTCCGTTTTCCTCCCGAGATGTAGCAGCAGTGTCAGGCTTCCCGACGAGTTGACACAGGGATCTTTGTCTTTCCCTCGAGGTGCCACAGGGCTGTTGCACGTGCCACCATGGTGTGATTCGATACTCGGGGTGACCTTCGAGGCAGGGCAGGGAAATCAGGTTCATCTGGAGTGGACTGAGACATTTGCAGGTCTTTTGGACTGGTGGCACGATGCCTGGAGTTCCTCTCGACTTTCCTGTTGAGAACACATCCTCTTGCTGTGTGACGGGAACGCCAGAATCTGGAGCAAAGGAGGGGGAAAGGAGGCTCCTCTTGAGTTGTGGTGGGACCCTCAGTGTTCCTCTTGAGTGGAGACGGGTTTGTCGGGGAGCGTCTTGAGTTGCAGCAAGGGTGTGAAGGAACCTTTGAGGTTCAGGAGGGGAGGCGTGATTTCTCTCGGGATGCTGCAGCAGAAAACGGTCNAGTTGTGGTGGGACCCTCAGTGTTCCTCTTGAGTGGAGACGGGTTTGTCGGGGAGCGTCTTGAGTTGCAGCAAGGGTGTGAAGGAACCTTTGAGGTTCAGGAGGGGAGGCGTGATTTCTCTCGGGATGCTGCAGCAGAAAACGGTCTCATCTCACCTGGAGGGGAGAACCTCCTGGTTTTTCTCGAGTTGCGGCAGGTCCCTCTCGAGTTACGACGGGGACCTCAGGGACCCACTGGCATGGCCTCGGGAAAGACCAGTCTCCATGCGAGTTGCGAGGGGCACTTCAGGTTTCCTGTCCAGTCAGTGTGGGGTCCTATGTCCTCGACTGGAACTGCAGCCAGAACATGAGGTTTCCTCTCCAGTGCTGACATGGATCTTGGGGCTCCTCTGGAGTTTCCACAGGAGAATCATGACTCTTCTTGAGTGGAGACATACACGTCAGTTTTCCTCCCGAGCTGTTGCAGCAGTGTCAGTCTTCCCGATGAGTTGACACAGGGGTATGTGGCTTACACTCGAGGTGCCACAGGGCTGTCATACGGCCACTGTGCTATGATTTGATGCTCATTGTGACTTTTAAGGCAGGGCAGGGAAATCAGGTTCATCTGGAGTGGACTGAGACATTTGGGTGTCTTTTGGAATCGTGGCACGACCCCTGGAGTTCCTCTCGACTTTCCTGTTGAGAGCACGTCCTCTTGCTGTGCGACGGGAAGGCCATAAACATTACCCTACGGAGCAGAGAAAGGAACCCTTATCTGGAGCACAGGAGGGGGAATGGGGGCTCCTCTTGTGTTGTGTTGGGACCCTCAGTGTTCCTCACGAGTGGAGACAGGTATGTCGGGGAACTTCTTGAGTTGCAGGAAGTGTGTGAAGGACCCATTGAGGTTCAGAAGGGAAGGCGTGATTTCTCTCAGGATGCTGCAACGGAAAGTGGCCTAATCGCGCCTGGAGGGGGAACCTGGTTTTTCTCGAGTTGCGGCAGGTCCCTCATGAATTACGACGGGGACCTCAGGGACCCGCTCACGTGGCCTCAGGAAAGGCCAGTCTCCATGCGAGTTGAGACGGGCCCCTCGGGATTCCTCTCCAGTCGGTGCTGGTTCCTAATTTCCCGTCTGGATCCGAAGCTGGAACCTGAGGTTTCCTCTCCAGTGCTGGCATGAATCTTGGTGTTCCTCTGGAGTCTCCCCAAGGAAGTCAGGCCTCTTCTCCTGTGCTTACATGCATGTCCGCTTTCCTCCCGAGCTGTAGCAGCAGTGTCAGGCTTCCCATCGTGTTGACCCAGGGATCGCTGTCTTTCCCTCGAGAGGCCACAGAACTGTTGCACCAGACACCTTGGTTTGAGGCGATATGTGGGTGACATTCGAGGAACGGCAGGAAAATCAGGTTCATCTGGAGTGGACTGAGACATCTGGGGGATTTTTAGTATGTTGGCACAACCCCTGGAGATCTCGGCTTTCCTTTTGTGAGCACCACCTCTTGAGATGCGACGAAAATGGCGGGAATCCTTTCGCGACCAACCAGGGAAGGGGACCCTCATCTCGAGCTCACGAGGGGGAAACGGGCCTCCTCCTCAATTGTGCCAGGACCCTCGGTGTTCCTCCCGTGTGGCCACGGGTATGTCAGGGAACTTCTTGAGTTGCAGCAAGGGTGGGAAGGACTCTTGCGAGGTTCAAGAGGGATGGTGTGATTTCTGTCGAGAGGCCAGAGCTGTAAAGGGCCTCATCTCGCCTGCAAGGAAGAACGTCCTGGTTTATCTCGAGTTGTGGCAGGTCCCTCTCGAGGGACAGGGATGACAGGGACCTCAGGGACTCCCTGGCATGGCCTCAGGAAAGACCAGTCTCCATACGAGTTGAGAGGGGCACCTCAGGATTCCTGTCAGGGTCTGTTCCTACGTCTTCGTCTGGACCTGTGGCCAGAAACTGAGGTTTCCTCTCTAGTGCTGACATGGATTTTGGGCTTCCTCTGGAGTCTCCACAGGAGAGTCATGACTCTTCTTGAGTGGAGACATACACGTCGGTTTTCCTCCCGAGCTGTAGTAGCAGTGTCAGGCTTCCTGACGAGTTGACACAGGGATCTCTGGCTTTCCCTCGTGGTGCCACAGGGCTATCGCACGTGCCACCATCGTGTGATTCAATGCTCAGGAGGACCTTCGAGGTATGGCAGGGAAATAAGGTTCATCTGGAGTGGACTGAGACATTTGGGTCTCTTTGGGAATGGTGGCACGATCCCTGGAGTTCCTTGAGACTTTCCTGTTGAAAGCACGTCCTCTTGCTTTGCAACAGAACGCCAGAATGCTTTCTCGATGAAGCGGGGAAAGGAACCCTCATCTGGAGCGGAGAAGGGTGAAAGGGGGCTCTTCTTGAGTCGTGGTGGGACCCTCAGTGTTCCTCTGGAGTGGAGACGGGTATGTTGGGGAACTTCTTGAGTTGCAACAAGGGTGTGAACGACCCTTTGAGGTTCAGGAGGGAAGGCGTGATTTCTCTCGGGATGCCACAGCAGAAAACAGCCTCATCTCGCCTGCAGGCGAGAACCTCCTGGATTTTCTCGAGTTGTGGCAGGTCCTTCTTGAGTTACAACGGGGACCTCAGGGACCTGCTGGCATGGCCTCAGGATAGACCAGTCTCCATGCAAGTTGAGAGGTGCCCGTAAGGATTGCTCTCCAGTCAGTGCCGGGTCCTAAGTCCCCATCTGGAGCCGAAGCTGTAACCTGAGGTTTCCTCTCCTGTGCTGGCATGGTTCTTGGGGTTCTTCTGGAGTCTCCCCAGGGGAGGCAGGCCTCGTCTCCTGTGGTTACATGCATTTCCACTTTCCTCCCGAGCTGTAGCAGCAATGTCAGGCTTCCCGTCGAGTTGACCACAGGGATCTCTGTCTTTCCTTCGAGATACCACAGGACTGTGGCACGAGCCACCGTGCTGTGAGTTGATATGCGGGTGACACTCGAGGTAGTGCAGGGAAATCAGGTTCATCTGGATTGGACTGAGACATCTGCGTGATTTTTAGTATGTTGGCATGACCCCTGGACATCTCGGATTTCCTGTTGAGAGCGGCACCCCTTGAGATGCAACAGGAATGGCGGGAATCCTTTCCCGACGAATCAGGGAAACGGACCCTCATCTCGAGTTCACGTGGGGTTAACGGGGCTCCTCCTGAGTTATGCCAGGACCCTCGATGTTCCTCCCGCTTGGGGACGGGTATGTCAGTTAACTTCTTGAGTTGCAACGAGCGTGGGAAGGACCCTTGCAAGGTTCAAGTGGGAAGGCGTGATTTCCCTCGTGATACCACAGCAGAAAAGGGCCTCATCTCGCCTGCAGGGGAGAACCTCCTGGTTTTTCTCGAGTTGCGCCAGGTCCCATTCAAGTTACGACAGGGACCTCAGGGACCCGCTGGCGTGGCCTCAGGAAAGACCAGTCTCCATGTGAGTTGCGAAGGGCCCCTCGGGATTCCTCTCAAGTGGGTCGAGTCCTAGGTCCTCGTCTGGAACTGCGGCCAGAACCTGAGGTTTCCTCTCCAGTGCTGACATGGATCTTGGGGTTCCTCTGGAGTCTCCACAGGAGAGTCAGGACTCTTCTCGAATGGAGACATACACATCCATTTTCCTCCCGAGCTTTAGCATCAGTGTCAGGCTTCCTGATGAGTTGACACAGGGATTTGTGGCTTTCCCTCAATGTGCCACAAGGCTGTTGCACGTGTCACCGTGGTGTGATTAGATGCTCGGGGTGACCTCCGAGGCAGGCCAGGGAAATCAGGTTCATCTGGAGTGGACTGAGAGATTTGGGGGTCTTTTGGAATGGTGGCACGACCCCTGGAGTTCCTCCAGACATTCCTGTTGAAAGCACGTCCTCTTGCTGTGCGACGGGAATGCCAGAATCCTTTCGCGATGAAGCAGGGAAAGGAATCCTCATCTGGAGCGGAGGAGGTGGAAAGAGGTCTCCTCATGAGTCGTGGTGGGACCCCCTGATTTCCTCTCGAGTGGAGATGGGTGTTGGGAAATTTCTTGAGTTGCAGCAAGGGTGGGAAGGACCCTTTAAGGTTCAGGAGGGAAGGCGTGATTCTCTTGGAAGGCCGCAGCAGAAAACGGCCTCATCTCGCCTGCAGGGGAGAACCTCCTGGTTTTTCGCGAGTTGCGGCAGGTCCTTCTCGAGTTACAATGGGGACCTCAGGGACCTGCTGGCATGGCCTCAGGATAGACCAGTCTTTGTGCGAGTTGAGAGGTGCCCGTCCAGATTGCTCTCCAGTCAGTGCCGGGTCCTAAGTCCCCATCTGGAGCCGATGCTGGAACCTGTGGTTTCCTCTCCAGTGCTGACATGGATCTTGGGGTTCCTCTGGAGTCTCCCCAGGGGAGTCAGGCCTTGTCTCCTGTGGTTACATGCACGTCCGCTTTCCTCCCGAGCTGTAGCAGCAGTGTCATGCTTCCCGTCAAGTTGACCCAGGGATCTCTGTCTTTCCCTCGAGATGCCACAGGGCTGTGGTACGAGCGACCGTGTTGTAAAGCAATACACGGGTGATCTTCGAGGCAGTTCAGGGAAATCAGGTTCATCTGGAGTGGACTGAGACATCTGGGGGACTTTTAGTATGTTGGCACGACCCCTGGAGATCTTGAGATGCAACAGGAATGGCGGGAATCCTTTCCCGAAGAATCAGGGATAGGAACCCTCATCTCGAGCTCATGAGGGGGAAACGGGGCTCCTCTTGAGTTGTGCCAGGACTGTCGGTGTTCCTCCCACGTGGTGACGGGTATGTCGGGGAACTTCTTGGGATGCAGCAAGGGTGGAGAGGACCCTTGCGAGGTTCAAGAGGGAAGCCGTGATTTCCCTCGAGTCACCACAGCAGAAAAGGGCCTCATCACGCCTGCAGGGGAGAACCTCCTGGTTTTTCTCGAGTTGCACCAGGTCCCTCTCGAGTTACAACAGGGAACTCAGGGATACGCTGGCGAGGCCTCAGGAAATACCAGTCTCCATGTGAGTTGCGAGGGCCCCTTCGGGAATCCTCTCAAGTTGGTCGGGTCGTAGGTCTTCGTCTGAAACAGCGGCCAGAACCTGAGATTTCCTCTCCAGTGCTGACATGGATTTTGGGGTTCCTCTGCAGTCTCCACAGGAGAGTCAGGACACTTCTCGAGTGGAGACATACACGTCCATTTTCCTCCCGAGCTGTATCGGCAGTGTCAGGCATCTCGATGAGTTGACACAGGGATCTGTGCCCGTCAGGTGCCTTTGAGGTGCCACAGGGCTGTCGCAGGTGCCACCGTGGTGTGATTCAATGCTCGTGGTGACCTTCGAGGCAGGGCAGGGAAATCAGGTTCATCTGGAGTGGACTGAGACATTTGGGGGTCTTTTGGAATGGTGGCACAACACCCTGGAGTTCCTCCCGACNGGTGCCACCGTGGTGTGATTCAATGCTCGTGGTGACCTTCGAGGCAGGGCAGGGAAATCAGGTTCATCTGGAGTGGACTGAGACATTTGGGGGTCTTTTGGAATGGTGGCACAACACCCTGGAGTTCCTCCCGACTTTCCTGTTGAGAGCATGTCCTCGTCCTGTGCGACGGGAACGCCAGAATCCTTTCCCGACGAAGCAGGGAAAGGAACCCTCATCTGGAGTGGAGGAGGTGGAAAGGGGTCTCCTCATGAGTCGTGGTGGGACTCCCTGTTTTCCTCTCAGGTGGAGACGGGTGTCGGGAAAATTCTTGAGTTGCAGCAAGGGTGTGAAGGACCCTTTGAGGTTCAGGAGGGAAGGCGTGATTCTCAGAAGGCCACAGCAGAAAACGGCCTCATCTCGCCTGGAGGGGAGAACCTCCTGGCTTTTCTCAAGTTGCGGCAAGTCCCTCTCGAGTTACGACGGGGACCTCAGGGACCCACTCACGTAGCCTCAGGAATGGCCAGTCTCCGTGCGAGTTGAAAGGGGCCCATTGGAATTGATCTCCAGTAGGTCCCTGGTCCTGTCACTGTCTGCAGCCGAAGCTGGAACCTGATGTTTCCTCTCCAGTGCTGGCATGGATCTTGGGGTACCTCTGGAGTCTCCCCAGGGGAGGCAGGCCTCGTCTCCTGTGGTTACATGCATTTCCGCTTTCCTCCCGAGCTGTAACTGCAATGTCAGGCTTCCTGTCGAGTTGACCCAGGGATGTCTGTCTTTCGCTCATGATGCCACAGGACTGTGGCACGAGCCACCGTGGTGTGAGTCGATACACAGGTGACACTCGAGGTAGTGCAGGGAAATCAGGTTCATCTGGATTGGACTGAGACATCTGTGCGATTTTTAGTATGTTGGCATGACCCCTGGACATCTCGGATTTCCTGTTGAGAGCGCCACCCCTTGAGATGCAACGGGAACGACGGGAATCCTTTCCCGACGAATCAGGGAAATGGACCCTCATCTCGAGCTCACGTGGGGTTAACTGGGCTCCTCCTGATTTGTGCTGGGACCCTCGGTGTTCCTCCCGCTTGGGGACAGGTATGTCGGTTAACTTCTTGAGTTGCAACAAGCGTGGGAAGGACCCTTGCGAGGTTCAAGAGGGAAGGCGTGATTTACCTCATGACGCCGCAGCAGAAAAGGGCCTCATCTCGCCTGCAGGGGAGAACCTCCTGGTTTTTCTCGAGTTGCGCCAGGTCCCTCTCGAGTTACAAAGGGGACCTCAGGGACCCGCTGGCGTGGCCTCAGGATAGACCAGTCTCCATGCAAGTTGAGAGGTGCCTGTCGGGATTGCTCTCCAGTCAGTGCCGGGTACTAAGTCCTCGTCTGGAGCCGAAGCTGGAGCCTGAGGTGTCCTCTCCAGTGCTGGCATGGATCTTGGGGTCCCTCTGGAGTCTCCCCAGGGGAGTTAGGCCTCGTCTCCTGTGGTTACATACATGTCCGCTATCCTCCCGAGCTGTGGCAGCAGTTTCAGGCTTTCCATCGTGTTGACCCAGGGATCTCTGTCTTTCCCTCGAGATGCCACAGGGCTGTTGCACGATCCATTTTGGTGTGAGGTGATAGGCGGGTGGCACTCGAGGCAGTGCAGGGAAATCAGGTTCATCTGGAGTGGACTGAGACATCTGGGGGACTTTTAGTATGTTGGCACGACCCCTGGAGANTTTTGGTGTGAGGTGATAGGCGGGTGGCACTCGAGGCAGTGCAGGGAAATCAGGTTCATCTGGAGTGGACTGAGACATCTGGGGGACTTTTAGTATGTTGGCACGACCCCTGGAGATCTCGGCTTTCCTGTTGAGAGCACCACCTCTTGAGATGTGACGGGAATGGCGGGAATCCTTTCCCTACGAAGCAGGGAAAGGGACCCTCATCTCGAGCTCATGAGGGGTATACGAGGCTCCTCCTGAGTTGTGCAGTGACCTTCGGTGTTCCTCCCTCGTGGGGACGGGTATGTCAGGGAACTTTTTGAGTTGCAGGAAGGGTGTGAAGGACGCTTGCGAGGTTCAAAGGGAAGGCGTGATTTCCCTTGAGACGCCACAGCAGAAAAGGGCCTCATCCCGCCTGGAGGGGAGAACCTCCTGGTTTTTCTCGAGTTGTGGCAGGTCCCTCTCGAGTTAGAACAGAGACCTCAGGGACCCACTGCTGTGGTCTCAGGAAAGACCAGTCTCCATGCGAGTTGCAAGGGGCCCCTCAGGATTCCTCTCCAGTCAGTGTCGGGTCCTAGGTCCTCGTCTGGAACTGCGGCCAGGACCGGAGGGTTCCTCTCCAGTGCTGACATGGATCTTGGGGTCCCTCTGGAGTCTCCACATTAGAGTGAGGACTCTTCTCGAGTGGAGACATACACATCCGTTTTCCTCCCGAGCTGTAGCAGCAGTGTCAGGATTCCCGACGAGTTGACACAGGGATCCATGGCTTTCCCTCGAGTTGCCACAGGGCTGTCGCACATGCCACCGTGGTGGAATTCGATGCTTGGGGTGACCTTCGAGGCAGGCAGGGAAATCAGGTTCATCTCTAGTGGACTGAGACATTTGGGGGTCTTTTGGAATGGTGGCATGACCCCTGGAGTTCCTCTCGAATTTCCTGTTGTGAGCACGTCCTCTTGCTGTGCGACGAGAACACAGAATACTTTCCCAACGAAGCAGGGAAAGGAACCCTCATCTGGAGCAGAGGAGGGGGAAAGGGGGCTCCACTTGGGTTGTGGTGGGACCCTCAGTGTTCCTCTCGAGTGGATACGGGTATGTCGGGGAACTTCTTGAGTTGCTGCAAGGGCGTGAAGGATCCTTTGTGGTTCAGGAGGGAAAGCGTGATTTCTCTCGGGATTGCATGGCCTCATCTCGCCTGGAGGGGAGAACCTCCTGGTTTTTCTCGAGTTGCGGCAGGTCACTCTCGAGTTACGACGGGGACCTCAGGGACCTGCTCGCGTGGCTTCAGGAAAGGCCAGTCTCCGTGCGAGTTGAGAAGGGCACCTCGGGATTCCTCTCCAGTCGGTGCTGGGTCCTATGTCCCCATCTGGACCCAAAGCTGGAACCAGTGGTTTCCTCTCCAGTGCTGGCATGGATCTTAGGGTTCTTTTGGAGTCTCCCCAGGGGAGTCAGGCCTCATCTCCTGTGGTTACATGCATGTCCACTTTCCTCCCAAGCTGTAGCAGCAGTGTCAGGCTTCCCGTTGAGTTGACCCAGGGATCTCTGTCTTTCCCACGAGATGCCACAGGACTGTGGCACGAGCCACCGTGGTGTGAGTGATACGCGGGTGACACTCGAGGTAATGCAGGGAAATCAGGTTCATCTGGAGAGGAATGAGATATCTGAGGGACTTTTAGTATCTTGGCACGACACCTGGACATCTCGGCTTTCTTGTTGAGAGCGTCACCTCTTGAGATGCGACGGGAATGGTTTGAATCCTTTCCCAATGAAGCAGGCAAAGGACCCTAATCTCGAGATCATGAGGGGGAAACTGGGCTCCTCCTGAGTTGTGCCAGGACCCTGGGTGTTCCTCCCACATGGGGACGGGTATGTCGGGGAACTTCTTGAGTTGCAGCAAGGGTGGGAAGGACCCTTGTGAGGTTCAAGAGGGAAGGCGTGATTTCCCTCGAGATGCTGCAGCAGAAAAGGGACTCCTCTCGCCTGCACGGGAGAACCTCTTGGTTTTTCTCGAGTTGTGGCTGGTCCCTCTCAAGTTACGACGGGGATGTCAGGAACCCGCTGGCTTGGCCTCAGGAAAGACCAGTCTCCATGCGAGTTGTGAGGGGCCCCTCAGGATTCCTCTCCAGTCAGTGTCAGTTCCTAGGTCCTCGTCTGGAACTGCAGCCAGAAGCTGAGGTTTCCTCTCGAGTGCTGACATGGATCTTGAGGTTCCTCTGGAGTCTCCACAGAAGAGTCAAGACTCTTCTCGAGTGGAGACATACACGTCCGTTTTCCACCCCAGCTGTAGCAGCAGTGTCAGACTTCCCGACGAGTTGACAGGTTTCTGTGGATTTCCCTCGAGGTGTCACAGGGTTGTCGCACGTGCCACCATGGTGTGATTCGATGTTCAGGGTGACCTTCGAAGCAGGGCAGGGAAATCAGGTTCATCTGGAGTGGACTGAGATATTTGGTGGTCTTTTGGAATGGTGGCACAACCCCTGGAGTTCCTCTCGACTTTCCTGTTGAGAGCACGTCCTCTTGCTGTGCAACAGGAAAAACCAGAATCCTTTCCCGATGAGGCAGGGAAAGGAACCCTCATCTGGAGCGGAGCAGAGGGACAGGGGCCCGTCTTGAATTGTGGTGGGACCCTCAGTGTTCCTCTCGAGTGGAGACAGGTATGTCAGGGAACTTCTTGAGTTGCAGCAAGGGTGTGAAGGACCCTTTGAGATTCAGGAGGGAAGGCGTGATTTCTCTCAGGATGCCACAGCAGAAAAAGGCCTCATCTCGCCTGGAGGGGAGAACCTCTTGGTTTTTCTCGAGTTGCAGCAGGTCCCTCTCGAGTTACGATGGGGACCTCTGGGAACCAGAGGTCGTGTGGCCTCAGGAAAGGCCAGTCTCCGTGCGAATTGAGAGGGGCCCCACCGGATTCCTCTCCAGTCGGTGCCGGGACTTAAGTCCTCATCTCGAGACAAAGCTGGAACCTGAGGTTTCCTCTCCAGTGCTGGCATGGAATTTGGGGTTCCTCTGGAGTCTCCCCAGGGGAGACAGGCCTCTCCTCCTGAGGTTACATGTATGTCCGCTTTCCTCCTGAGCTGTAGCAGCAGTGTCAGGCTTCCTGTTGTGTTGACCCAGGGATCTCTGTCTTTCCCTCGAGATGTCACAGAGCTGTGGCAGGAGCCACTGTGGTGTGAGGCGATACACCGGTGACTCTCGAGGAAGGACAGGGAAATCACGTTCATCTGGAGTAGACTGGGACATCTGGGAGACTTTTCTATATTGGCACGACCCCTGGAGATCTCTGGTTTCCTGTTGAGAGCACCAACTCTTGAGATGCGATGGGAACGGTGGGAATCCTTTCCCAACAAAGCAGGGAAAGGGACCCTCATCTCGAGCTCACGAGGGGGAAACAGGGCTCCTCCTGAGTTGTGCCGGGACCCTCGGTGTTCCTCCTGCATGGGGGCAGGTATGTCGGGGAACTTCTTGAGTTGCAGCAAGGGTGGCAAGGACCCTTGCAAGATTCAACAGGGAAGGCGTGATTTCCCTCGAAACACCGCAGCAGAAAAGGGACTCATCTCGGCTGCAGGGGAGAACCTTCTGTTTTTTCTCAAGTTGCGGCAGGTCCCTCTCGAGTTGCGATGGGGACCTCAGGGACCTGCTGGTGTGGCCTCATGAAAGACCAGTCTCCATGCGAGTTGCGAGGGGCCCCTCAGGATTCCTCTCCAGTCAGTTTCGGGTCCAATGTCCTTGTGTGGAACTGCGGCCAGAACTTGAGGTTTACTCTCCAGTACTGACATGGATCTTGGGGATCCGCTGGAGTCTCCACAGGAGAGTCAGGACTCTTCTCGAGTGGAGACTTACACGTGAGTTTTCCCCCCTAGCAGTAGCAGCAGTGTCAGTCTTCCCAAGGAGTTGACCCAGGGATTTGTGGCTTTCCTTCGAGGTGCCACAGGGCTGTCGCACGTGGCACCGTGGTGTGATTCGATGCTCGGGGTGACCTTCGAGGCAGGGCAGGGAAATCAGGTTCATCTGGAATGTACAGAGATATTTGGGGGTCTTTTGGAATGGTGGCACGACCCCTGGAGTTCCTCTCCACTTTCCTGTTGAGAGCACGTCCTCTTGCTTTGCAACATGAACGACAGAAGCCTCTCCTGATGAAGCAGAGAAAGGAACTCTCATCTGGAGCAGAGGAGGGGGAAAGGGGGCGCCTCTTGAGTTGTGGTGGGACCCTCAGTGTTCCTCTCAAGTGGAGATGGGTATGTCGGGGAACTTCTTGAGTTTCAGCAAGGGTGTGAAGGACCCTTTGAGGTTCAGGAGGGAAGGCGTGATTTCTCTTGGGATGCCACAGTAGAAAACGGCCTCATCTCGCCTGGAGGGGAGAACCTCCTGNACTTCTTGAGTTTCAGCAAGGGTGTGAAGGACCCTTTGAGGTTCAGGAGGGAAGGCGTGATTTCTCTTGGGATGCCACAGTAGAAAACGGCCTCATCTCGCCTGGAGGGGAGAACCTCCTGGTTTTTCTGGAGTTGCGGCAGGTCCCTCTTGAGTTACGATGGGGACCCCAGGGAACCACTCACGTGCCCTCAAGAAAGGCCAGTCTCTATTCGAGTTGCGAAGGGCACCTCGGGATTCCTCTCCACGGTGCTGGGTCCTAAGTCCTCATCTGGAACCGAAGCTGGAACATGAGGTTTCCTCTCCAGTGCTGGCATGGATCTTGGGGTTCCTCTGGTGTCTCCCCAGGGGAGTCAGGCCTCGTCTCCTGTGGCTACACGCACGTCTGCTTTCCTCCCAGGCTGTAGCTGCATTGTCAGGCTTCCCATCGTGTTGACCCAGGGATCTCTGTCTTTCACTCGAGATGCCACAGGGCTGTGGCAGCAGCCACCGTGGTGTGAGGCGATACGCGGCTGACACTTGAGGTACTGCAGGGAAATCAGGTTCATCTGGAGTGGACTGAGACATCTGGGGGACTTTTAGTATGTTGGCACGACCCCTGGAGATCTCGGCTTTCCTGTTGAGAGCACCAATTCTTCAGATGCGATGGGAATGGCGGGAACCCTTTCCCAAGGAAACAGGGAAAAGGACCCTCATCTTGAGCTCACGAGGGGGAAACAGGGCTCCTCCTGAGTTGTGCCAGGACCCTCGGTGTTCCCCCCACGTGGGGACGGGTATGTCAGGGAACTTCTTGAGTTGCAGCAAGGGTGGCAAGGACCCTTGTGAGGTTCAAGAGGGAAGGCATGATTTCCCTCAAGTCGCCGCAGCAGAAAAGGGCCTCATCTCGGCTGCAGGGGAGAACCTCCTGGTTTTTCTCGAGTTGAGGCAGGTCCCTCTTGAGTTTAGAAGGGGACCTCAGGGACCCGCTGGCATGGCCTCAGGAAATACCCGTCTCCATGCAAGTTGTGAGGGGCCCCTCGGGATTCCTCTCCAGTCAGTGTCGGGTCCTAGGTCCTCGTCTGGAACTGCAGCCAGAACCTGAGGTTTCCTCTCCAGTGCTGACATGGATTTTGGGGTTCCTCTGGAGTCT
>SJYH01009299.1:0-18809 GCA_006408735.1 Sylvicapra grimmia | reverse complement strand
GCCACTGAGTGTTGGGGGAACCTGGAGGGGGGCCACAGGACGGAGGGAGCCCAGCGTGAGCGCCGGATGGACACGGGCTGGGCCGGGCAGAGAGCCGCGGGCAGCCAGAGGGCCCTGCGCTGGACGGCCAGGCCTCGCTGGAGACCAGGGCACGCCAGTCCTGCAGGGCCAGCAGCGGGGGAGCCCTGAGGGACTGAGGGGGGTGGCTGCGATGGGAGCACCCTCTGTAGGATCCAGGTAGGACAGAAGGGCCTGCGCAGCGCTAGTTCAGAGGCCTGAGGGTTAGCCGTAGTCTCCACTGGCAGCTTCCACTGTGGCCTTGGCTTGAGCTCCACAATTCAGTGGTTTCATGATAGTGTTCATCTCAAGATTGAGTCCCCAAGTGTTTTGGGAGGAGGGAGAGGCCTGGCTGTTTCCCCGAGGATTTGGCCATGAGGGAGCCCAGCCCTGCCTGGGGACAACCGGCAGATGGCCCCCCGTCTGTGGCAGCCAGGGAGGCCCCAGTGTAGGAGAAGAACACGCTCCGAGGGCAGAGCCTAGGTTCTTCGGAGCCCCGGGAGACCCTCCACGTGGGCAGGCAGGGCAGGGGCCGCTGCTTAGGTTCTTCGGGCAAGCACCTTATTGGCACTCGGCTGGCCCTGTCCACATAGGGGTGCTGGCGGGGCCTTTTGCTGACCAGAATTTGTGCAGCCAGTGTACAGGTTGAAAAGTGAAGGCTTGGCGGGCGGCTAAGGGCTGCAGGCAAGGCCACCCAGAGATCAAGTTCCTGATCAAAGTCCAACCTCCAGACACAACCTTGGGCCAAGGTGAGGCAGACCCAGCAGTGGGCCCCGACCACATTTGCACCAGATGCAGAAGCTGCACGCATGTCCTCCTCTCTTGCAAATGTCCGCTGTCTGGGTCCAGATGTGTGGGAACAGCAGTGGATAATAAGCACCCTTGTCCACCTCGGGCAAGCCAGGTGCCAACAGGAAGCTGGAGACAGCCTGGGAGGATGGCTTCTCCACCACCAGGGGGATGCCAGGAGGACGGAAGGCATGTCCTAGTGGCCTTCCAGAATTCCAAGGATGAAGAGAATAGCTCAAAGGCCTTCAGTCGGGAAGAGTTTTCTTTAATCAGATGGAGCCAGATTGTCAGTTGGCAAAGGGGTGAACCTGTCAACATTCTTAGAGCTGAACCTAAAATTCCGCACACAGTGGAACTAGCATTCAAATGAGAGCAAAATAAAGGTGTCTTCACACCTATAAACATCCACACACCAAGGCTCTCCGAAAGGACTGAAAGGTATGCCCTAGAAAACGAATCCAAGTATGAGACCTTGATGCCACGAAGAAACCAGCTTAGACTGTTCAGGGAGAATTGAACAACAGCTTGAGAGAAAGTCCCACGTGAGACGAACACGGCCTATGGAAAGAGGAAGGAGGAGCACCCAACAGCTCTTCCATCACAACCCTGAGTGCTCGCTGGAAGGACTGATGCTGAGGCTGAAGCTCCAATACTTGGGCCACCTGATTCGAAGAGGNAACATTCTTAGAGCTGAACCTAAAATTCCGCACACAGTGGAACTAGCATTCAAATGAGAGCAAAATAAAGGTGTCTTCACACCTATAAACATCCACACACCAAGGCTCTCCGAAAGGACTGAAAGGTATGCCCTAGAAAACGAATCCAAGTATGAGACCTTGATGCCACGAAGAAACCAGCTTAGACTGTTCAGGGAGAATTGAACAACAGCTTGAGAGAAAGTCCCACGTGAGACGAACACGGCCTATGGAAAGAGGAAGGAGGAGCACCCAACAGCTCTTCCATCACAACCCTGAGTGCTCGCTGGAAGGACTGATGCTGAGGCTGAAGCTCCAATACTTGGGCCACCTGATTCGAAGAGGCGACTCATTGGAAAAGACCCTGATGCTGGGAAAGATTGAGGGCAGGAGGAGAAGGGGACGACAGAGGATGAGATGGTTGGATGGCATCACTGACTCCATGGACATGAGTTTAAGCAAACTCCAGCAGACAGTGAAGAACAGGGAAGCCTGGTGTGCTGCGGTCCATGGGACTGCAAAGAGTCGGACATGACTTAGCAACTGAACAAGAAGAAAATATTAGAATCAAAAGAAGAAAAGCCTAAAATTCCAAAGTTTCCATGAGAAAAATGGAAATAGGACTTGCAGATTTCAAAATAGCCAGGAGAAAACTGAAGTGAAGAAAAACTGCCAACAAAAAGCAGAAAAGAGATAAAAGACAAATACGTGATAAATGAGGAACACAAAATTAGATGACAGGAATAAATCCAAACACCTGAGTAATCAGAGACATGATGGAATTAAAATCATCTGTTAAAGCACGGAGACTCTCTAATTAGAATGTTGACACACTTAAATACTAATTATGGGAAACACACCCCAAAAACGTCACCAAGATTGAAAATAAAAAGGTGGAGAAAGCGTGTATCATGCGACTTTTGTTCCTCAGAAGACCATAAGGAGAATGAAGAACTGAAAACTAGAAGATATTTGCAACACAAACACCTTGCAAGTGATTCGTATTCACAACAAAGAGATCTCCAAATCCATTAGAGAAAGACAAGCCGAAAGAATGATGGGCACGTCTGCCATCAGTCTCCTCTCAGAGAAGAACGTGGAAGAAGCCTCACTGGCGATTTTGGAAATACACACTAAAACCACACCAAATGAGCAGAAACCCTGCTGGCCGGAACTCCAGGTGGTACAATTATCTTGTAAACAGCGTGGCATTCTTCAAAGAAACTGGGTGTGTGCAGCAGTTAGCCATTGCTTCATAACAAAGCACCCCCAAACTGGGCAGCTTCAAACCACAGCAGTCGCTCCTTTCACCCAGGAATCTGCTCCTTGGGAGGGATTTCAGCGGCATGGCTGGTCTGCTCCTCGCTGCACCCCAGGCGCTTCCTGAACATCCAGCACCTGTGTGCCTGGCGAGCTGGTTCCTGCTGTGGGCTGACGGCCTGGTGGGGATGCCCTCAAGGGAGGGTGGCCAGGCTCCAAGGGAACCAGGGGCCCCCGTATCACTTTTCAGACATGCAGCCTCACTGGTCCACAAAGCTGAGCTGATTCGGCAGATAGAGGGACAATGACCCCTACTTCCTGTGAAAACCAGTGTCAGAGTCACATTTTAAGAGGAGCACGTGGCAGGGAGAAGTGACTGGCGTTTGGGAAAATGCAAGCTGCCAAGGTTCGCACACCTGTTCCCAGCGCTAGGGTTCAGTCAACAGAGACTCCTGGGACGTCCCATGCCTGGCTGCATGCCAGAGAAAGCTGCACTTACCCATCAGGAGACCTGGCAGCATGTTCAAAGCAGCACTACTTATAAGAGCAAAAATACTGCAAAGTGAAAGTGTTAGCCGCTCAGTCGTGTCTGACTCCTTGCGACTCCATGGACTGTAGCCCATCAGGCTTCTCTGTCCATGGAATTCTCCAGGCAAGAGTACTGGAGCAGGTAGCCATTCCCTTCTCCAGGGGATCTTCCCGACCCAGGGATCCAACCCAGGTCTCCTGCACTGCAGGCAGATTCTTCACCGTCAGAGCCACCAGGGAAGCCCTAAAAATACTGGGGGGAGGAACATGGACAAGGACATGTTCACGGACAATAGAACAAATAGAGTGAGGTGTGTCCACACGTGGACTGGCACACAGCAGCTGAGATGAAGGGGCTGCACCACTCGGGTCCACGTGGCTGGATCTCAATCACGTGATGCTGAATGGGAGAAATAGAATACAGTATCATCGTGACAATACAAAGTGTGCTTCCATTTGCACTCAGCAGAGTCAGGAGGGTGTGCACGCGCGTGCGCACATACACACACACACACACACACCTGTATCTTGTCTGATACCTATGGACAAATCTTGAGCTCACAATATACCTTTAGTTGTAACACAACAGATCTCGTCTGTCCTTCCCCGTTTCTAAGTTTGTAACCCCTTCAACAGTGAGAAGCCTCTGAGTGTTTACCCTGCCGCTCCGGCCCGTCATCTGTTGGCTATACCAGCCAGAAACTCGGCCCGAGACGCGCAACTGCCCCCCCACGCCCCATTGCTTGCTTGCTTAGTCACTCAGTCGTGTCCGACTCTGCGACCCTTTGGACTGTAGCCCGCCAGGTCCCTCTGTCCATGTGATTTTCCAGGCAAGAATACTGGAGTGGGTTGCCATGCCCTCCTCCAGGGGATCTTCCTGAGCAAGGGATCGAAACTGGGTCTCCTGTGTCTCCTGCATTGCAGGCACGTTCTGCACTGCTGAGCCACCGCGAAAGCCCAAGCCATCGGGGGAGCTCCCCGTTAGACANGTATAAGAGACAGGACGGTATCGGTATTACTTTGTAATGTTCTATCGACATTTTCTGGCAGGAGTAAGATTAAAATCCTTCTTCTTGATCTGCCTCTAACCTTTCATTTAGTAGACTGTACTTTTGCAAACAAAACACTCTTTAAATGATACTTTCTTACTTTGGAATTCAGGGAAAATCATTTTTACCCACAATTAAATTCCAAGAGAAATCTAATTATTTGCATAGGTTCAATAGAAATCAGCCCTCTTTTTTTACCAGGATGTAATTAGACAAACGGAGAAGGGAATGGCAACCGACTCCAGTGTTCTTGCCTGGAGAATCCCATGGATGGAAGAGCCTGGCGGGCTGCAGTCGACGGGGTTGCGAAGAGCCGGACATGACTGAATGACCGACACTAATTAGACGAAAGGACTGTGCTGCCAAGGCCTGAGACGGGTGGCACACTTGAAAACACATCTCCTGTGATTCAGGATGACCTGGCCACCTGTGGAACCAGGGCCCACAGGCCCACACGAGGGCCTGGACGATGGTGTGCCCGGGTTCAGCTTCAGATGCAGTCGGGCAGACAGGAACTGTGCCCAACCCCTTGGTCCTTGTGAAAAAAGAAACTCACCCACATGCACAGGTGTTGCAAGCAAGAGAAACTGGAATCTCAGGCGTGCTAGAGACTCAACCCCACATTCCTGGTGAAGACGTCTCCAGACAGAAGTGGATTTTCCGGCCGTGGTTGTTAGGTAACCCTGTGTGGCTTTGTTGTGCCAGCCCAGCGAGGAGGCGCAGATGTGTTAATTACCACTTCTTTCAGCACCTGTGTAGGTGAGTCAGGTCCAAACACAAAAAGACTGGCTTTCTGTGAAGAACCACCTTTGGAGAATATGTATCCTCATAGCGGGGGACTACTTAAACATTTCCAAAACATGAATGTGCGAGAGGATGGTGATGGGTCCTTTCTGTGGGAGGCTGAGTGTGTTCCAGCAGACCCACCAAGGGACTTTTTGATTCTCTAGGTTGTGTGTCTGTCTTACTTGCTGTTTACTACTGATTATGATTTTTAATAACTCAGAAAAGGTAGATTGCAGAAAATGGATGGGTAGGTAATGAGATTCTTGTCTGATAGCATTGCAAATGAATTTTCCCAGCGGTGATAGAATTTATTTCTGCAGAAAAGGTTAGTTGGAAGAGGTTGCAGTTTTACAGCCCTGTAGAACATTAACCAGGTTTTAATCTAAATCAGCACGCTTACTCAAGCAAGGTTTTTTTCAGCCACTCACTACACATCCTTCTCTCTCTCCAGGGTTTTGAACCAGCCTCACCATTATGCTGGTTTCCTCGTTAACGAGGTAACTAAATCTTGGACACATCCTCACTTCAGAGCTGGGGAGTCATATTCTTAACTTTTGAAAATCACACTTGGGCAGCTCTGTATCTCTTTGCGTCCTCAGCGTCTCCTCTAAAAGATGTAACGGATGCCCCTAACCCAACACGCCTGACGCCCGGCTCCTGGCCTCCGTCCCCAAACTGCTCCGCTGGTGTCTCCCCATATGTTATGGGTTGAATTGTGTCCTCCCCACAGAGATAGGTTGGCACCTTCATGCTCAGTACCCGTGGACATGACCTTCCTTGGAAATAGGGTCCCTGCCGGCGATCGAGGTCACTGGGGGTGGCCCTGAGCCCATGAGTGGTGTCCCCACAAGCAGAGGGAACTGTGGACGCAGACTCCAGGGAGAAGGCCGCGAGAGCACAGAGGCAGAGGCTGGAGGGACGCGGCTGCACGCCCGGGAACGCCAGGAGTGACCCCCAGAGCCGGGGGAGGCGGGAAGGATGCTCCCGACGGGCTTCCGGGAGGGGGGGGGCAGCGCCCAACACCAGAGCTCCGACGTCCTGCCTGCAGGGCTCTGGGGTCGAAGCCTCACAGCCGCTGGCCCTGTAGCGCTTTGTCGGGGCGTGCGGCACGCTCATCCACCGTCTCAGGTGGTGGCGCCTCCACGCGTCCTGAGAGGCACTCCTACTGCTCACGTCTGCGCTTGTTGTTGTTCAGTTGCCAAGTTGTGTCTGACTCTTTGTGACCCCGTGGACTGCAGCGCGCCAGGCTCCTCTGAGCCGCCAGCGAATCCTGCGAGCTCCCCTCGGAGGCATCCGGAACCAGCCCGGTGTCTCTGCCCCTGCTACAACCTGGGTGCCAGGCTTTTGTCTCTCACCTGTGCCATCCAGGCGTCCTGACCGGTCTCTCCGCCGCCCCTGGCATCGGGTAGCTCTTCTCTGGACAGCAGCCCACATGATACCATCACCCCTGTGCTCGGAACCTCCCGGTGGCTCTGCAGTCTCTCTAGAATCAAAGCCGAAGTCCTCAACTCGACAACCAAAAAAATAACCAGATGAAAGAATCGACAAATCAACTGAATAAACACTTGCCCGGAGAAGGCCTGCAAATAGCCAACAAGCAGGTGGGAAGATGCCCACGTCCCTGGCCACCATGGAAACGCAGCCCAGAGCCGCGGGGAGGAGCGCCTCTGGGTGTGCAGTGGATGGGAGCCCACCCTGCACCCTAGGGGACGTGGGTTCCATCCCCAGTCCAGGAAGATTCCACATGCCACGGAGCAACTAAGCCCCACACAACTCCTGAGCCCACGTGCCTCGATCCTGTGCTCACAGGAGAAGCCGCCGGAGTGACAAGCCCGTGCCTCGCAGTGAGGAGTAGCCCCAACTCGCTGCAACTAGGGGAAGCCCACGTGCAGCATCCAAGACCTAGCACAGCCAAAGTAACAGATTCATTAATTAAAAAAAAAAAAAACACACAATGAGATACCACCTCACACCCTCTAGAGTGCCTAGAATCAAAAAACTAGGGGACTCCCCTCACAGCCCAGTGGTTAGGACTCCAACCTTCCAGGGCTGGGCCCGGGGTTCAATCCCTGATTGGGGAACTAGGATCCTGCAAGCCATGTGGCAAAAAAAAACAGATAATAACAAGTATTGGTGAGGATGTGAAGTTGGAACCCTCTTGCATTGCTGGTGGGAATGGAAAATGGTACAGCTGTTTTGGAAAACAGCTGGGCAGTGCCTCAGCAATTCCACTCCTAGGTATGTGCCCAAGAGAAAGGAAGACCCAGGCACACACAGAACGTGTCCCTGAACATTCACAGGAGCGTCGTTTGCAATAGCCAAGAGGTGAAGCAAACCAAATGTCCATCAGCTGGTCAATCTCTAAATGTGGTCTCTCCATACATGCTGCTGCTGTTGTTCAGTCAGTCGTGTCTGACACTTTGTGACCCCACGGACTGCAGCACGCCAGGCTTCCCTGTCCTTCACCATCTCCTAGAGCTTGCTCAAACCCCACTGAGTCGGTGATGCCATCCAACCATCTCATCTTCTGTTGTCCCCTTCTCCTCCTCCCCTCAATCTTTCCCAGCATCAGGGTCTTTTCCAATGAGTCAGTTCTTTGCATCAGGTGGCCAAAGTATTGGAGTTTCAGCTTCAGCATCAGTCCTTCCAATGAACATTCAGGACTGATTTACTTTAGAATGGACTGGTTGGATCTCCTTGCAGTCCAAGGGACTCTCAAGAGTCTTCTCCAACACCACAGTTTAAAAGCATCAATTCTTTGGCGCTCAGCTTTCTTTATGGTCCAGCTCACATCCATACATGACTACTGGAAAAACCATGGCCTTGACTAGATGAACCTTTGTTGGCAAAGCAAGGTCTCTGCTTTTTAATATGCTCTCTAGGTTTGTTGTAGCTTTTCTTACAAGGAGCAGGTGTCTTTTAATTTCATGGCTGCAGTCACCATCTGCAGTGATTTTGGAGCCCAAGAAAATAAAGTCTCTCACTGTTTCCATTATTTCCCCATCTGTTTGCCATGAAATGATGTGACCAGATGCCATGATCTTAGTTTTTTGAATGTGGAGTTTTAAGTCAGTTTAATGACTCTCCTCTTTCACCTTCATCAAGAGGCTCTTTAGTTCCTCTTCACTTTCTGCCATGAGGGTGTCATCTGCATATCCGAGGTTATTGATATTTCTCCTGGCAACCTTGCTTCCAGCTTGTGCTTCCTCCAGCCTGGCGTACATGGAGTATTAGCTTATAGAGCTCAGTTACTGAGTTGTGTCCAAGTCTTTGCAACCCCATGGACTGTGCCATGCAAGGCTCCTCTGCCCATGGTAGTTTTTCAAGCAGGAAATACTTGAGTGGGTTGCCATTTCCTCCTCGAGGGGATCTTTTCAACCTGGGGATCAAACCCACATCTGCTGCATTGGCAGGCAGGTTCTGTACCACTGAACCACCAGGGAAGCCCAAATGGAGTACTTTTCAGCAATAAAAAGGAATGAAGTGCTGAAATGGGCCCCGGCAGGGATGGATCTTGAATCGTGTTCTGCAGAGTGAAAGGGACAGAGCGTCACGGATCACGTGACCCCATTCACATGAAATGTCCAGGACCGGCGAGCCCGCGGAGACAGAGCAGATTGGCTGTTGCCAGGGCCGTGGTCAGGCCGGTGGGCGTGGGGTTTCTTACGGGAAAGAAGTTTCTTCTAAAACTGCCTCTGGCAAGGGTTGCACAACCAGGTGCATAAACTAGAAACTATCGAGTTTTGCTTTATTTGGCCACACCATGTGGCTTGTAGGACCTTAACTCCCCAGCCGGGGACGGAGCCATGGCTCGCAGGGACGGCACCAAGTCCCAGGCACTGGGCCGCCAGGGAACGCCCTCGAATTGCACATTTCAAAGGAGCGAACTGTAGGGCATGTGAATTATAGCCCAATAAAGCTGTCTTCCCTGATGGCTCAGATGGTTAAGCATCTGCCTACAATTCGGGAGACCGGGGTTCAATCCCTGGGTCGCGAAGATCCTCTGGAGAAGTCAATGGCACCCCATGCCAGTACTTGTGCCTGGAAAACCCCATGGATGGAGGAGCCTGGTAGGCTACAGTCCATGGGGTCCCAAAGAGTCAGACACGACTGAGCGACTTCACTTTCACTTTTTTCGCTTTCTTTCAAAGCTGTCTTAAAATACACTGAATAATCACATAAATTAAAAAATTAAAAATCCTAACACTAGACAGTAGATGATTTAGACTCACCTCTTCCTGCTCCCCCAACTAAATATAACTTTAAAAATTGGGAAAAGGGCTGCCCTGGTGATTCACTGGTAAAGAATCTGCGTGCCAGTGCAGCAAACAGGTTCAATCCCGGATCCGGGAAGATCCCACATGCCACAGAGCGGCTAAGTCCACACGCCACGACTCCAGAGCCTGGGAACCAACTCTACTGAAGACCCCGGCCCAAGCCTGCGCTCTGCAAGCGAAGCCACCGCAATGAGAAGCCTGCACAGCACAGCGCGAGAGTGGCCCCTGCTCACCGCAACCAGAGAGAAGCCCAGCACAGCCAAAATGAATAGATAAAAAGGTCACATACTAAAAAAGAAAGAACTTACAGGAGAGGGAAACGATCAACAGATACCAATAGTGAAATGAATCAGATGCTGTGACAGACTGTAAGGAGCTGCCACAAAAATGCCTCTGTAACCAATTACAAGTTATCCTGAAACAAGTAGAAAAATAGAAAATCTTCTTGCATAGAAACAAGCTATTAAAAAGTCAAATGGAATCACAGAACTGAAAAATACACCAAAATTTTAAACTCACTGAATGGGCTCAATAACACTAGGAATTGTGTTATGACAGAAAGTCTATGAACTAGAGAACAGAATAGGAGAAATTACCCAGCCTGAACAACCAAAAGAAAACAGGCTGGAGGAAAACAAACAAAAAATAAAAGTAAAAACACAACCAAAAACCTCTTGAAAGCAGACAGAAATAATACACTGCCTGTAAGGGAAGGAAAACTGGATTAACATTGGCTTTTTTATCAGAAACCACAGAGGCCAGAAGGAAGTGCCACATTTTTCAAATGCTGGAAGGAAAGGACTGTCGACCACGAAGTGCATATCTAGCGAAAAATGCTTCAAGAATGAAGGGGGGCTTCCCTGGTGGCTCGGCGGTGAAGACTCTGCCTGCCAACGCGGGAGACGCTGGTTCAGTCTCCCCTGCCGGAGACCCTGCGGCCGAAGGGCAGCTCAGCCCGCGGGCCACAGTCATCGAGCCTGTGCGCTGGAGGCTCACCCACAGCTGCTGAGCCCTCGAGCTCTGGAGCCCACGCGCGGCAGCGAGAGGGGCCGCTGCAGGGAGCAGCCCGCCCAGCGCGCTAGAGAGTGGCCCTGCTCACGGCAACCGGAGAAAAGCCACGCGGCAACAGAGACCCGGAAAGCAGACAACGCGCACCAGAGCCTCAGCCGGCGAAGAGGAGGAACGCTTAAGCAGACAGACAGACAAGAACGAGGAGAGGGACTTAGCCGGCCGCCCAGTGGTTAGGGCTGTGCGCTTCACTGCCAAGGGGCTAGGTTCGATCTCTGGTCGGGGAACTGGGACCCCCTTGCCACACAGCACAGCCAAAAGGAGAAGGGAGGGGAAACAGACACCCACAGACAAAGAAAACGAAAAGGACTTGTCACTAGCAGAACTACCCCGAAGGAGTCGCTAAAGGAAGTTCTTCAAACAGAGATGATACCAGAAGCCTTAACCCCTCAGAAAGGTAAGGAAACAGCAGAATGGGTAAAACAGAGGGAAATGTAACAACAGTTCTCATCACGCCCCTCTTATGTCACGCTGGGTGGCTGAAGCAACACTGTGACACCGTCTGATGTGGCGCTGAGCGTCCATGTAAGGAAGACGGGCATGTCTAGTTTTTAAATGGGAACAGTAAAGGCAGTGCGGAGAGGCGACGGCACCCGCTCCAGCACTCTTGCCTGGAAAACCCCATGGTGGCGGAGCCTGGGGGGCTGCAGTCCATGCGGTCTCGAAGAGTCAGACATGACTGAGCCACTTCACTTTCCCTTTCCTGCACTGAAGAAGGAAATGGCAACCCACTCCAGTGTTCTTGCCTGGAGAATCCCAGGGGCGGGGGAGCCTGGTGGGCTGCCGTCCCTGGGGTCGCACAGAGTCGGACACGACTGACCGACTGAACTGAACGGAACGCATTGTTTATCATGTTATCATTTATTATATATTAAAATCACATAAAGTAGATTGCAGAGCAAAGAAAATTGCTAGAATCAAAGAGGAATGTCACATAATGATAAAAGAATCAATCCAGTTGGAAGACATAATGATTGTAAGTATTTACACACCAAACAACAGAGTTAAGAACATATACAGTGGGACTTCTCTGGTGGTCCAGTGGTTAAGACTTCGCTTCTGACGCAGGGGGTGTTGGTTCAATCCCTGGGTGGACAACTAAGATACCATTTGCCACATGGTGTGGCCAAAAAAAATACATATATACATATATGTGTGTGTATTTGTGTGTGTGTGTGTATAGCAAAATATAATAGAGCTGAAAGAATAGACAAATTTAAAATTATAGCTTTTACTTAGGGACTTCCACTGTCCCCCATTTATTCCAGTCAGCAAATGACGGAACATCTACACAGAGTCAACGAAGATTTAGAAGAAGGCAAAACCATCACCAAGCAACAGGGCCTAAAGGGCATTTACAGAACCGTCCACCAACAGCAGAATAAGCATCCTTTCCAAGCATCCGTGGAACACTGACCAAGATAGACCATACCGTGGGCCATAGAACAAACTTCAAGAAATGTAAAAGGATTGAAATCATGTAGCACATGTTGTCCAATCACGCATGCATGTGCTCACTCAGCCGAGTCTGGCTCTTTGCAATCCCATGGACTGTAGCCCACAGGCTCTTCTGTCCACGAGATCTCCCAGGCAAGAATACTGGAGTGGGTTGCCATTCCCTTCTCCAGGGGATCTTCCCGGCCCAGGGATTGAATCTTTTGCATTGGCAGGCAGACTCGTTACCCCCGAGCAACCTGGAAAGCCCCTGTCCCGTCAGTAGACCAAACAGAACAAAGGCTGACCCCCTCCATGCACAAGCAACTTCTCCAGCAGACTGTCTCCTGATTCCATCTGCAGCATCAGCTCTTCCTGATTTCTTTGGACTTGAACTTCGACCCTCCAGCCCCTCTGATCAGATCTTGGACCCACCAAGCCTCTGCAATCTCATGAGCCAATTGCTTAAAATAAACACACACACACACATTATTGGTTGTTTCTCTGGAGAACCGTCGTACAAAGCAGAAGGCAAAAAAGAAAGATAAATTAAAAATATTAGGGGGAAAATAGGGGTCCCGCTATGAGCCCCACATGCAGTAAAAGGATAATAAGCAAATATCACGAGCAACTCTGGATCTTCCCTGGCGGCTCAGTGCGAAAGAGTCCGCCTGCTGATGCAGTAGATTCAGGTTCAGTCCCTGGGTCGGGAAGGTCCCCCGGAGGAGGAAATGGCAGCCCACTCCAGTATTCTTGCCTGGAGAATCCCGTGGACAGAGGAGCCTGGTGGGCTACCGTCCATAGGGTCGCAAAGAGTCCAAAGTGACTTAGCGGCTAAACAACAAGAGCAACTCTACAGACAAAATTTGACAGCTGAGATGAAATGAACTAATCTCTTAAAAAACACCAACTGCCACTATTCACTCAAAATAAAACAGATGATTTAAAGAGTCATATAACTATTAATGAAGTTGAATTCATAATTTAAAACTCAAACAAGGAGGAAGCTAGAATCGTCTAATACCAAAACCAAATAAAGACAGTATCAAAAAAGGGCTCTACAGACCAAAGTCCTTCGTGAATACAGACACAAAAACCCTCAACAAAGCATCAGTGAATAGAATTCAGCAATGTGTGAGAAAAATATTATACACCATGACCAAGTGGGATTTATTCCAAGGCTGCAAGGATAGTTCAATATTCAAAAGTAATGTGGTCCAACATATTAACAATCTAGAGTAGAAAAATTTCATGATATCAATCAATTCAGTAAAGGCAGTTTGACAAAATTCAACATGCATACAACATGATAAAAACTCTCAGAAAAGCAGTGATAGAGGGAAATGATCTCAACTATAACTAACATATTTCATGGTGAAAGACTGGATGCCTTCTCCTAAGATCGGGAATAATGGAAGCACGTTCCCCTCCCTGCCTTCACTCAGTCCCAAGCAGGCTGGGAGCATCACGCAGGGCAGTAACCCGAGGAGGGGCGTCTCCGGTGCTCCCGGGTTAGAGTCCGCCTGCCGATGCCGGGACACAGGTCCAGCCCCCAGTCCAAGAAGACCCCACACGCCTGGGGGCAATCAATTCTTTAAAAATAAGATAAGAAAAGGGAAGAAATACATTTATCTTCAAAATGAAGAAATAAAACCACCTGCATTCTATTTGCAGATGACATGATTATCTACTAGAGGATCCCAAGAAATCTAACCATAAAATTCCTAGAAATAATAAGTGAGTTCAGGCAGGTCTCAGAATACAATATAAGCATTTTTTTAAAAATCGATTGTATTTCTACGTACTAGCAATACACACAAAGATACTGGAATTAAAAACATAACACTGCCTACAATGTTTCAGAATAAAGTTAAAATTCTGAAAATAACATGATGCTGATTTTAAAAATCACAGATCTAAATAAACAGAGAGCCATACCATTTTCATGGTTATGAGACTAAAAATAGTGAAAATGCCAATTCTCTCCAAAGGGATATCCAAGACAGCACAAATCCCATCAAAATTCCAGCAAGGCTTTTGTAGATACAGACAAGATTATCCTCAGATGTGTACGGGATGACAAAGCACTATAATAGCCAAAACGATTTTGAAAAGGAGAACAAAGCGGGGGCACTCATCAACGCAACTCTGACACCTGCGCGTCCTGGGCCTGCGGACAGCAGCCCCCCGGCTCCTCTGTCCACGGGGATTCTCCAGGCAAGGATACTGGAGTGGGTCGTCAGGCCCTCTTCTAAGGGATCTTCCTGACCCAAGGATCGAACACAGGTCTCCAGCCCTGCAGGCGGATTCTTTACAGTCTGAGCCAGCAGGGACGCCCAAGAATACTGGAGTGGGTAGCCTATCCCTTCTCCAGGGGATCTTCCCAACTCGGGAACCGAATCCAGGTCTCCTTCAATTGCATGCGGACTCTTACCCAGCTGAGCTGCCAGGGAAGCTATGGTAATCAAGACCACGATACTGGCGGAGGGACAGACACACAGATCAACAGAACAAACCAGAAAATCCAGAAACAGACCCACACAAATGTGTCCAGGTGATGTTTGACGAATCTGTAGAAGCATTTTGATGAAGGAAAGACAGCGTTTTCAACCAATTGTGCTGGAGCAATTAGCCGTGCGTGGGTTTCCAGGGGGAGCAGTGGTAAAGAATCCACCTGGCAGAGCAGGAGCTGCGGGATGTGGGCTCAGTCCCTCGCTCGGGAAGATCCCCGGAGGAGGGCAGGGCAACCCACTCCAGTACTCTTGTGGGAAAATCCCATGGACACAGGAGCCTGGCAGGCTACAGTCCACGGGGTCGCAGAAGAGAAGGACATGACTGAAGGACTAAACAAAGACAATTAGACACGCATGGGTCGGGGAGGGAACTGGGAGGAGGAAGAGGGGAAGGAAACCCAAGGGTTTCACAATTTACACAAAACTCAAAATGGATCATGAGCTTTAACATAAAGCTAGAAAACATTTTGGAAAAATGCAGTAGAAGATCTTTGGGATCTAGGGCCAGGAAAAAATTCTTAACTTGACACCAAAGGCAAAAGACATAAACGAAAATACTGATAAAGCAGATCTCATCGAAATTTACAACTTGCTCTGTAGGAGGAAAAGCAAGCCGTCTATCTGACAAAGGACTAGTATACAGAATATACAAAAACCTTAAAAACTCAGCAGTAAAAAAAAAAGTCATCCAACTTTAAAAATCAGCGTGAGATATGAAGAGACATTTTAAGGAAAACATACACAGATGTCAATTAAGTATCAGTAGGGGCTTCCCTGGCAGTCTCCCCGTGGTTAGGCATCCGAGCTTTCACTGCAGAGGGCAAGGGTTCAATCCCTGGTCCGGGGACTAAGATCTCGCATTGGCCTCTAAAGCACAGAGAGCTATCACCCCTATTACAGTGACAGAGTGAAAAGTTATGGCCACAACTGGCGCCAGCAAGGATGTGGAGAGACAGATCACTGATGCCTGCTAGCGGGAACGTGAAAAGGTAGAATCTGGCAGTTTCCTCAGAATCCAAACATGCAGGCCCACGTGACCCAGAAGGCACCCTCTGGTTATCAACCCCGGAGAACTGGAGACTCCTCTTCACACCGAAACACATACACTCACAAACATCCCTAGCATCTTTATTTGGAATAGACCCAAACAGGAATCAATACAGACGTCCTTCAGCTGGAGATGGCTGAGCCGACCGTGGTCCAGCCAGGCCACAGGCTGATGCCTGAACGGAGTGGCCCGTCCACACCAGGGAACCCTCCCGAGCAACCCGAGGGACGGGCGTGACGCTCAGGCCAGGCGGATGAGTCTCCAGGGAAACAGCAGGCTAACGCCACTTCAGCCCCATCAGACTCTTGGCGACCCTATGGACTGTGTCCCACCAGGCTCCTCTGTCCGTGGAATTCCCCAGACAGGGAGTGGGTTTCCACGCCCTCCTCCAAGGGATCTTCCAGACCCGGGGACTGGACCTGCGTCTCTTACATCTCCTCCCTTGGCAGGGGGGTTCTTTATCACTAGAACCACTTCGGAAACCCCATGCTGAGCAAAACAGCCAACCCCAAAAGGTGCCTGACCTCTTGATTCCATCTTTGTTGCTGCTCAGTCACTCAATCATGTCCAATTCTTTGCAACCCCATGGACTGCAGCACGCCAGGCTTCCTTGTCCTTCACCATCTCCCGGAATTTGCTCAGACTCATGCCCATTGAGTCGGTGATGCCATCCAACCATCTCGTCCTCTGTCATCCCCTTCTCCTCCTGTTTTCAATCATTCCCCAGCTTCAGGGTCTTTTCCAATGAGTCAGCTCTTTGCATCAGGTGGCCAAAGTATTGGAGCTTTAGCCTCAGCATTAGTCCTTCCAATGAATATTCAGGACTGATTTCCTCTAGGATGGACTGGTTGGAGCTCTTTACAGTCCAAGGGACTCTCAAGAGTCTTCAACACCACAATTCAAAAGCATTAATTCTTTGGGGCTCAGCCTTCTTTTTGGTCCAACTTTCACATCCATACATGACCACTGGAAAAACCATAGCTTTGACTAGATGGAGCTTTGTTGGCAAAGTAATGTCTCTGCTTTTTAATATGCTGTCTAGGTTGGTCATAGCTTTCCTTCCAAGGAGCAAGCGTCTTTTAATTTCATGGCTGCAGTCACCATCTGCAGTGATTTTGGAGCCCGAGAAAATAAGTCTGTCACTGTTTCCATTGTTTGCCCATCTACTTACCATGAAGTGATGGGACCAGATGCCATGAGCTTCATTTTCTGAATGTTGAGTTTTAAGCAGCCTTTTTCACTCTCTTCTTTTCACTTTCATCAAGAGGCTTTTTAGTTCCTCTTCACTTTCTGCTATCTGCACATCGGAGGTTATTGATATTTCTCCCAGCAATCTTGATTCCAGTTTCTGCTTCATCCAGTCCAGCGTTTCTCATGATGTACTCTGCATAGAAGTTAAATAAGCAGGGTGACAATATACAGCCTTGACGTACTCTTTTTCCAATTTGGAACCAGTCCATTGCTCCGTGTCTGGTTCTAACTGTTGCTTCTTGACCTGCATACAGGTTTCTCAGGAGGCAGGTGAGGTGGTCTGGTACTCCCATCTCTTGAAGAATTTTCCACAGTTTGTGGTGATCCACACAGTGAAAGGCTGTAGTGTAGCCAGTGAAGCAGAAGTAGATGTTCTTCTGGAACTCTCTTGCTTTTTCGATGATCCAGCAGATGTTGGCACTTTGATCTAAGGAACACTAAAATGACAAGCTTTCGGAAGGGAGGACAGATCAGCACTTGCCTTCCCGGGGTTTGGGGACAAGGGGGGGCAGTGTGGTTATAAAAGGACAAAATAGCAATCCTTGTTGGGACTCTTCAGTATCTTGTTAGAGATTTCTCAAACCAACCTGGCTGATAAAACTGTATAGAATTTATCACAGACACCCACACAGACAGACACACATGTACAAGTAAAGTAAAACTAGGGAAACTGGAACAAGATCATNGTTGGCACTTTGATCTAAGGAACACTAAAATGACAAGCTTTCGGAAGGGAGGACAGATCAGCACTTGCCTTCCCGGGGTTTGGGGACAAGGGGGGGCAGTGTGGTTATAAAAGGACAAAATAGCAATCCTTGTTGGGACTCTTCAGTATCTTGTTAGAGATTTCTCAAACCAACCTGGCTGATAAAACTGTATAGAATTTATCACAGACACCCACACAGACAGACACACATGTACAAGTAAAGTAAAACTAGGGAAACTGGAACAAGATCAGTTGGCTGTACCAGCACGGCTATCCTGGTTGGGATCTTCTACTTTCTTTTCAGAAAATGTTGCTTACCACGGGGGATCCTGGCTAAGGTGTCCAAGGGCTCCTCTGTATCATTTGTCAGAATTCCAAGTGAACCTCTAGTTATCTCAGTAACATTTTCATTAAAAAAAAAAACCACCACTGCTAGGAATGTTTTCTGAAGAAATGACCAAAAGGCAAACAGCATGAGAACTCTGTGCTCCTCAGGGAACTCCTGATGAGCGGGGTCGGGACGGCCGGCACCCGCCCACACTGTGCTCAGCATTAACGTGACCCTGAGCAGCCCTCACCCGTGTGGAAGAAGCTATTCTGCTAAGTGAAAACAGTAGATTTGAGAAAAGTATACATAGTAAAAAAAAATTAACAGCCTTGTATGTAACACCTGGGCCAGATAGATGTCTACTTGTTTTCAAAGTTCTCCTTTAGAGGGGGTGTGATCAGACATCGTTCTCCATTTTTCTTTCAGTGTTGGCTGGACTGTTGATGGGGACAGCCCTCCTGTTAAGATTAGGCTTCTAGATGAAATACAGTTCACCCAGTTACATTTTAAATCACGTAAACAACACTTTTTTAGATCTGCTAAATCTAGAAATCCTAGTTGCCCACCTAAACCCTGAGTTGCCTCTACCTTGGAAAATAAAGCAGAACCAGTCATCACGAACAGGTGCCTGGCGTCCGGGTCCGGCGCTTGAGCCCACCCGAACCGCCGCCCAGCCAGGGCCCGCTCCGCCTGGGCATGCCCCCCAGGCCCTCCCCCCCACACACTCCCACGGAGGACGCCTGCTGGGATCGCCGCAGCCTCTCCACGGGCCGTCCTGCGCCCGTCTCGCTCCTTCCTGGCCCGTGTCCGCAGCCCCAGGGCCTTTGCCCCGAGCACTCCGCGTGCCGCCCCCGCCTGCCGACACCTTCTCCTGACGGCCGCACTTACTGCTGCTGTTTCCCTGCCCCCTCTCCACAAAAACGGTGAGTCTAGTTCCGATCCCCCGCACTCCAGTCTCACCGGGGTCACCACCGCCTGCGCTGCGAGGCACCCCACCTGCAGCTGCTCTCCGAGCGCTTC
>SJYH01009291.1:0-18974 GCA_006408735.1 Sylvicapra grimmia | reverse complement strand
TTGTTATATTCTCTACTTTGTGGTGTTTTTAGATTCTCTAAGTGATGTCATACAGTATTTGTCTATCTTGGTCTGTGTTATTTTACTTAATAGTATACCTTCCATGTTGCTGCAAATGTCAATATTCCATTCTTTATATGGGGCACATTCTTTCTATGCCTTTTTAGCAATGGCACTGCCACCCCACACATGACATGGGCTCCCCAGCTACGTTTCCATCCCTACACTCACACAGAGAAACACCAAGTCCTCTTCCTCTTCTCCCATAGAAGTATATCCTGTAGTTTCAGGCAAGTGACCTGCCACTCCCCAGGACACACATGACAGACATACATCAGGAGTAGCCAGAAACATCCTCCCTTGTGGGATGAGAACAAGGTTCCCAGAGGACCACGGGGGACCCAGAGGGATGTGTGTATTGGATGGTATGGCAGGGGCTGGGGATGCTGGTGTGACAGCTGGGCAAGCGGGAGTACCGAGATGAAGAGGACAAGCAATGCCAAAGTTGTACTCCTTAATGACCTCTCTGTGCCTGAGACGTCCTCTCTGGTCCACCGCTTCTGTGAGGATGGGTCCAGCATCCCCAGTCTCAGGCCATTCACCATGAGCCTGAACTTGCTCAACAGGTTGTTGGACCATAACTCTCCGGGATGAAACAGGATTGCTGAGGGAGATGCCTTTGGGCCTCCCCAGAATGGACGAGTGATATTGGGGTTCTTGACTGCCCAGGGATGTCTCGGGGCTTGGTCAGTCCCATGCTGAACTCCCCTGTGTGGCCAGCAGATCAGTAGGTCCTCCCATGAGACATAAGTGACAAGACACAGAGCTTATGAGGGGATCACACATGAGGCCTGAAGGCAGATCCGTATAGAGGCCAGGACCCTCTCCTCTCCCAGGTGGGGAAGTTCAGGCTGATGCAGCCTAGGTGCAGAGCCTGAATTCAGGTCATGCGGGTAGCAGGTGACAGGCTGAGACTGGAGGCTTGGGGGATTCATGTGTCCTAGGCTCATTCAGAGAAGTTCTGTTTACAGCATGTGAGACCCAGGTGATTCTCATGGAGGCATGCTGAATTAATCCCCTTTCTAGGCATCATCATTCCCTGCGTCCTGCTGCTCACAGAGACCCTGGGGCTTCTTCAGTGTGAGCCCGAGGTTTCAGGGTGCCAGGGCCCTGATACCTGTAGCTGCGCTGGGGCCGTTGGGGATGTCAGAGGTAGCAGGGTGCCCACCAGGCGAGGTGGCTGCCTTTTTCAGCGGGGAGGCAGTGGAGGAAGGAGAGGCTCTGGAGTAGGGAGAGGTGGTGCAGTCTGGCAAATGATCCAGCTGCTGGTGGAAGACATAATTGAGGAAGTTGAAGTGGTGATAGAGGAGGAGCAGGGGAGGCTGTCCTTGCAGGAGTGGAAGGAGAAGACAGAGGAGCAGGGCAAGGAATATCCAAGGACTGGAGCCTCGAGCGACTAGCCTCCACTGGAGGCCCTGGAGACATTGGTGGCCCTGCATGTGCAGCTGAGCTCCACAAATGACAAAGACCCCTAGCCTAATCAGATCCAGAGGAAGGGCCATCAGAAGAGAAATAGTCCCTGCAGTCAGAGAAGTGCCATCATCCAGGGAGGCACATCATCATGCTCAGGAGGACGAGAAGGAACAGGAGCAGGAGGAGGGGTGGGGTTGAGGGAACCCACCAGCTGAGGAAAGACCAAGGTAATTGGGGGCTAAGGGAACTGGGGTTCAGGGGCACTGTGATCTATACAGGCAGAATGCCAGCAGAGTCTGGGAACTTCTCTACCTGTACGTGTCTGAGCAGATAAGTATGGGAGGCTCACTTTGGCTCACATCTGAATAGGAGCTACACACTTTGGCAGGAAATGGATGTCATCATTGACCGGTGACAATTGGCCAGATGACTCCAGTATATCCACATCATCCCTTGTCAAGATAGGGAGCAGGGAAGAGACTCAGGCATCTCTTGTTAAACACATGGACACAGGCACTTGCACATGGAGAATGCATGCTGCAGGGACAGCAGATCCTGAAGTTTCAGGCAACAGACATGCCAGTTCCCAGGACACACATGCCAGGCATACAACAAGAGGAGTCAGAAACAGATCCTCACTTGGGGGATGCAGAGAAGGGTCCCAGAAGACCACAGGGCCCCAAAGGAATGAGTGCCTCACACGGTGTGGCAGAAGCTGGGGATGTCAGTGTGGCGGCTGGGCAAGCAGGAGTACTCAGATGCAGAGCACCAGCGATGCCAAAGTGATACTCCTATACAACTGCTCTGTGCCTGAAGTACAGGTGGTCCCAAAAGGAAACAAGTACTCCCGATAGGGAGTACTTACAGATGCCTGTTCTGGTGCCCTTGCTCTGCCTGAGACTAACCCTGTTATTCGAGACTCTTCCTTCCCCAGCATGTGGCATGACTGGTTCCTTGACTTCGAGCAGATTACAAACCACTGCCAGATGCCTGTCATAGTCAGTGACCTAGGTGAAGACTTGCTTATCTCCTTGATGGCTTTGAAGGGCAGAGAGGGAGCCTGAGGACAGGTGGCTGGGGGAGCTGGGGAGACAAGTGGGGATCGGGGAGTCCTATGACCCGGGTGTGTGTGTTCACCATGAGCCTTTGGAAAGTAAAAAATGGGAGATGCTGATGCCTGCCTGCCTGGCAGGCAAGCTGTGGACCCTAGAAGCTTGTGCACCTTCACATTTTCCATCCTCTTGGTCCTGGCAGGTGCCAGAATGAGGCCATCCCCAGGCCCGATGCAAGCTGGTATTTCGTTTCAGGACAACCCATATGTCAGGAACAGAGAGATATTTAAGGAGTTCCACTTTGGCNAAGCTGCAGACCCTAGAAGCTTGTGCACCTTCACATTTTCCATCCTCTTGGTCCTGGCAGGTGCCAGAATGAGGCCATCCCCAGGCCCGATGCAAGCTGGTATTTCGTTTCAGGACAACCCATATGTCAGGAACAGAGAGATATTTAAGGAGTTCCACTTTGGCATCGCAGGTGCAACCTGGCACCCAGGACAATGTGGGTAGGTGGGAGAGGGGGTCAGATGCACTGCCTTCCTGAGTCTTTCCTGTCTCCCCTGTCCTCCTTCAGGATATAGGGCATATTTGTCCTATCTTGTACACTGCTTCTGTCAGAATGGATGGAGAGCTCCCAACATCAGGCCAGACACCAGCAGCCTGAACTTGCTCAATGGGTTTTTGGACCACAACTCTCCAGGATGTAACAGGATAGCTGAATTGGAGTCCATCTAGGCTTTGCCAGAATGGACCATTGGTGTTGGGGTTCTTGGCTGCCCATGGGAGGGATTGGGGCTGGTCATTCATGTTCTGTCCTCCCCTGGGTGGCAAACAGATCATTGGCCAGGGCCTATGAGTCAATCCCCTGTAGTATTACCCCCAAGAGGAAGGTCCTGACATTAGAGATAAGTGACAAGACACAGAGGTTGTGAGGCAGTCAGGAGGTGAGGCCTGAAAGCAAATCAGTGTAGAGCCCAGGACCCTCTCCTCTCCCTGGTGGGGAAGCTCAGGCTCATGCAGCCTAGATGGAGAGCCTCGATTCACATCATGAGGCTAGCAGGCGACAGGCTGAGTCTAGAGGCTTGCGGGCTTCATGTTTCCTAGTATCATTCAGAGAAGCTCTGCTTATAGCACGTGAGACCCAGGTGATTCTCAGCAAGGCAGCCCGAATTGAGCACCTTTGTTGGCATCATCCTTCCCTGGGTCCTGATGCTCACAGGGCCCCTGGGGTTTCTTCAGTGGGAGCCCAAGGATTCAGAGTGCTGGGGCCCTGAGACCTGATGGTGCACTGTGTCTGTTGGGGATGTCACAGGCAACAGGTGTCCCAGTAGTCGAGAAGGCTGCCTTCTTCAGTGGGAAGGCAGTGGAGGAAGGAGTGGCTCTGAAGGAGTGTGAGGTGGTGCAGTCTGGCAAGTATTCCAGCTGCTGGTGGAAGACATCATTAAGGAGGTTGAAGTGGTGGTGGAAGAGGACCAGGGGAAGCTGTCCTGACAGGAGCAGTAGGAGAAGCCAGAGGAACAGGGCAAGGATCATCCAAGGACAGGAGCTTCGAGCGACCAGCCCCACTGGAAGCACTGGAGCTGTTGGCAGTCCGGCATATGGAGCTGAGCTCTGTGAATGAGAAAGACCCCAAAGCCTATCTTCAGCTCCAGAGGAAGGACCATCAGTGGAGAAAGCGTCCCTTAAATCAGGGAAGTGTCATCATCCAGGGGAACTCTGGCTTGTGGACCAGTGCCATATACTTAGTGCTGCTTCTCAGAGGGCAGATGCTCAGAAGGATGAGAAGGAACAGAAGCAGGAGGAGGGGTTGGGGTGAGGGAACCTGCCAGTTGAGGGGAGGCCAAGGGAATTGGGGGCCAAAATAATTGGGGTTCAGTGTCATTGTTATCTCCACAGGCACAATGCCAGCAGAGCCTGGGAATCTCTCTACCTGTACGTGTCTGGGAATTACTATGGAAGGCTCAGTTTGACTCGCATCTGAATAGCAGACACATATTTTGGCAGGGAATGGATGTCATCTGTGTCGGCCAGATGACTCCTGTACATCCATGCCCCCCACCCCTCTTGTCAAGACAGGGAGCAGGGAAGAGACCCAGGCATCTCTTGCTAAATGCACAGACACAGGAACTTGCACTCAGAGAATGCATGCTGCAGAGATTGCAGATCCTAAAGTTTCAGGAAACTGACATGCCATTTCCCAGGACACACTTGCCAGGGGTACATCGAGTGAGGTTCGAAACAGAACCTTCTTTGGGGGGTGGGGAAAAAGGTCCCAGAAGACCACAAAGGACACAGACGGATGAGAGCATCGCCCCTGGGAGGGGCTGGGGGTGTCAGTGTGGCAGCTGGGGAAGCCAGAGTACCCAGATGCAGAGCACCAGCGACGCCAAAGTGGTACACTTATGCAACCTGTCTGTGTCTGAAGTACGGGTAGTCCCAAAAGGAAACAAGTACTCCCAAAAGGAAGTACTTACAGATGCCTGTTCCGGTGCCCTTGCTCTGCCAGAGACTAACCCTGTTACTCAAGACTCTTCCTACCCTGGCATGTGGCATGACTGGTTCCTTGACTTCGAGCAGATTATGAACCACTGCCAGAGGCCCGTCGTGGTCAGCGACTGAGATGAAGACTTGCTTATCTCCATGATGGCTTTGAAGGGCAGGGAGGGAGCCTGAGGACAGGTGGGTGGGGGAGCTGGGCAGGAAAGTGCAGGTCGGGGGAGCCTATGACGCGGGTGCATGCATTCGCCGTGAGCCTTTGCAAAGCAAAAGCGGAAGATGCTGATGCCTGCCTGGTAGGCAAGCTGCAGACCCTAGAAGCTTGTGCACCTTCACCTATTACATCCTCCACGTCCTGGCAGGTGCCAGAACGAGGCCATCCCCAGGCCCACTGCATGCTGGTATTTTCCTTTTGGGACAACCCATACATCAGGAACAGAGAGATGGTTAAGGAGTACCACTTTGGCATCGCTGGTGTGACCTGGCTCCCAGCGCAGTGTGAGTCGGTGGGAGAGGGAGTCAGATGCACCACCTACCTGAATCTTTCCTGTATCCCCTGTCCTCCTTCAAGATATAGGGCATGTACATCCTCTCCGGTCCACTGCTTCTGTGAGGATGGATGGGGATCTCCCAACCTCAAGCCAAATACCAGCAGCGTGAATTCCCTCAACTGGTTCTTGGAACACAACTCTCCAGGATGTAACAGGATTGCTGAGGTGGGGTCCATCTGGACCTCCCCAGAATGTACAATTGGTGTTGGGGTTCTTGGCTGCCGATGGGAGGGCTTGGGGATGGTCATCCATATGCTGTCCTCCCCTGTGTGGCCAGCAGATCATTGGCGAGGGTCTGTGAATCAATCCTCTGCAGTATTACCCCCAAGAGGAAGTTCCTTCCATGAGAGGTATTTGACAGACACAGGTTGTGAGGGGGTCAGGAGGTGAGTCCTGAAGGCAGAGCGGTACCCTCTGAAGGCAGAGGCCAGGACCCTCTCCTCTCCCCGGTGGGGAAGCTTAGGCTCAGGCAGCCTGGATGCAGAGCATGGATTCACATCCGTGGGAGATGTGATATCCACAGCCACAGTGCCAGAAGAGCCTGGGAATCTTTCTACCTGTACGTGTCTGAGCAAATGACAATGGGAGGCTCAGTTTTGCTCACATCTGAATAGAAGCCGTACACTTTGGCAGGGAATGGACTACATCAGTGACCTGAGGCAGTATGGCAGATGGCACCATTACATCCATGCGACTCCTTGTGAAGGCAGGGCACAGGGAAGATAACCAGGCCTCTCTTGCTAAACGTACACACACTGTCACTTGCAGACAGAGAATGCATGCTGCACGGATTGCAGATCCTGAAGTCTGAGGCCACTAAAATGACAGTCCCCAGGCATACATCAGGAGCAGTCAGAAGCAAATCTTGCCTTGTGGGATGAGAACAATGGTACCAGAGAACCACGGGGGACCCTCAGGGATGAGTGCATTGGATGGTATGGGAGGGGCTAGAGATGTCGGTGTGGCGGCTGGGCAAGCGGGAGTATCGAGATGCAGAGCACCAGCGATGCCAAAGTTGTACTCCTTAGCGATCTCTCTGCCTGAGACGTCCTCTCCGGTCCACTGCTAATGTGAGGATGGATGTGGTGCTCCCAGCCCCAGGCAGGTCACCATGAGCCTGAACTTGCTCAACTGGTTGTTGGACCACAACTCTCCGGGATGAAACAGGATTGCTGAGAGGGTTGCCTTTGGGCCTCCCCAGAATGGGCGAGTGATGTGGGGTTCTTGGCTGCCCAGGGAGCCCTCAGGGCCTGATGAGTCCCATGCTGACCTCCACCGTGCGGCCAGCAAATCAGTAGGTCCTGCCATGAGAGGTAAGTGACAAGGCACAGAGGTTGTGAGGGGTCAGGAGGTGAGACATGAAAGCAGATCGTGTACAGACCAGGACACTCTCCTCTCCCTGGTGGGGAATCAGGCTCATGCAGCCTGGATGCAGAGCCTGGATTCACGTCATGAAGGTAGCAGGTGACAGGTTGAGACTGGAGGGTTGGGGGCTTCATGTGTCCTAGGCTTATTCAGAGAAGCTCTGCTTATAGCACGTGAGACCCAGGTGATTCTTGTCAAGGCAGGCTGAATTGAGCACCTTTGTCAGCATCATCCTTCCCTGGGTCCTGCTGCTTATGGAGACCCTGGGGCTTGTATGGTGTGAGCCCATGGATTCAGGGTGCTGGAGTCCTGAGACCTGCTGGCATGCTGGGGCTGTCAGGGATATTGCTGGTAGCACGTGCCCCACCAGGCGAGGAGGCTGCNGTGATTCTTGTCAACGGCGGCTGAATTGAGCACCTTTTTCTGCATCATCCTTCCCTGGGTCCTGCTGCTCATGGAGACCCTGGGGCTTCTTCGGTGTGAGCCTGTGGATTCAGGGTGCCAGAGTCCTGAGGCCTGCTGGCACGCTGGGGCTGTCAGGGATATTGCTGGTAGCACATGGCCCACCAGGCGAGGAGGCTGCCTTCTTCAGCAGGCAGGCAGTGGAGGAAGGAGGGAGGAGGCAGTGGCTTTGGAGGAGGGAGAGGTGGTGCAGTCCAGCAAGCTGCTGGTGGAAGACATCATTGAGGAGGTTGAAGTGGTCACAGAAGAGGAACAGGGGAAGCTGTCCTCGCAGGAGCAGTAGGAGAAGCCAGAGAACCAGAGCCAGGAACATCCAAGGACAGGAGCCTCGAGTGACCAGCCCCCACTGGAGGCGCTGGGGTGTTGGTGGTCTGGCAGGTGGAGCTGAGTCCTTGAAAGAGAAAGACCCCAAAGTCTATCTTAGGCTTCAGAGAAAGGACCATCAGAGGAGAAAGTGTCCCTTGTGTCAGTAAAGTGCCATCATCTAGGGCAACCCTGCCTTGTGGGCTGATGCCATACCTTACTGCCACTTCTCAGAGGGCAGATGCTCAGGAGGATGAGAAGGAACAGGAGGAGAAGGAGGGGTGTTGGTGACAGAACCCACTAGCTGAGGGGAGGCCAAGGGAATTGGGGGCCAAAGGAATTGGGGTGTGGGGGCATTTGATCTCCACAGGCACAATGCCAGCAGAACCTCTCTACCTGAACGTGTCTGAGCAAATGACTGGGGGAAGCTCAGTTGGCTTGCATCTGAATAGGAGCCACACACTTTGACAGGGAATGGATGTCATCAGTGAATGCCGACAGTCAGCCAGATGACTGCAGAACATCCATGCCCCCCCTTGTCAAGACAGGGAGCAGGGAAGAGACCCAGGCCTCTCTTGCTAAATGCACAGACACAAGCACTTGTGCTCAGAGAATGCATGCTGCAGGGACTGCAGATCCTGAAATTTCAGGCAACTGATATACCAGTTGCCAGGAAATACATGTCAGGCGTACATCCAGTGAAGTTAGAAACAGACCCTTTGGGGGATGCGGACAAGGGTCCAAGAAGACCACAGGGGACGCAGAGGGATGAGAGCATCGGCAGATGTGGCTGAGGCTGGGAATGTGTGTGTGGCAGCTGGGTAAGCAGCAGAACCCAGATGCAGAGCACCAGCGATGCCAAATTGCTACTCCTATATGACCTGTCTGTGCCTGAAGTACGGGTGGCCCCAAAAGGAAACAAATATTCCCGAAAGGGAGTATTTACAGATGCCAGTTCCAGTGTCCTTGCTCTGACAGACTTCCCCGGCATGTGGCATGACTGTTTCCTTGACTTCGAGCCGATTACGAACCATCGCCAGATGCCCTTCATGGTCAGCGACCAAGATGAAGAGTTGCTTATCTCCATGATGGCTTTGAAGGGCAGGGAGGGAGACTGAGGACAGGTGGGTGGGGGAGCTGGGCAGGAAAGTGCGGGTCGGGAGAACCTATGACCTGGTTGCATGCATTTGCCATGAACCTTTGGAAAGGAAAAAAGGACGACGCTGATGCCTGTCTGGCAGGCAAGCTGCAGACACACTTTGGCAGGGAATGGATGTCATCAGTGAATGCTGACAGTCAGCCAGATGACTCCAGTACATCCATGCCCCTCCTTCTCAAGACAGGGAGCAGGGAAGAGACCCAGGCCTCTCTTGCTAAACGNGTCTCTTATACACATCTCTGAGGCTGGGGATGTGTGTGTGGCAGCTGGGTAAGTGGCAGAACCCAGATGCAGAGCACCAGCAATGCCAAATTGCTACTCCTATATGACCTGTCTGTGCCTGAAGTACGGGTGTTCCCAAAAGGAAACAAATATTCCCAAAAGGGAGTACTTACAGAAGCCTGTTCCAATGCCCTTGCTCTGACAGAGACTAACCCTGTTACTCGAGACTCTTCCATCCCTGGCAAGTGGCATGACTGTTACCTTGACTTTGAGCCGATTACGAACCACCGCTAGATGCCCTTCATGGTCAGCGACCGAGATGAAGAGTTGCTTATCTCCATGATGGCTTTGAAGGGCAGGAAGGGAGCCTGAGGACAGGTGGGTGGGGGAGCTGGGCAGGAGAGTGTGGGTCGGGGGATCCTATGACCTGGTTGCATGCATTTGCAGTGAACCTTTGGAAAGGAAATAAGGACGATGCTGATGCTTGCCTGGCAGGCAATCTGCAGACCCTAGAAGCTTGTGCACCTTCAACTTTTCTATCCTCCCCGTCCTGGCAGGTGACAGAACAAGGCCATCCCCAGTCCTGCTGCAAGCTGGTAGTTCCCTTTTGGGACAACCCATACATCAGAGTCAGAGAGATCGTTAAGGAGTACCACTTTGGCATCACTGGTGTGACCTGGCTCCCAGGGTGGTGTGGGTGGGTTGGAGAGGGAGTCGGATGCACCACCTAACCTGAATCTTTCCTGTCTCACCTGTCCTCCTTCAGGATATAGGGCATGTGCGTCCTCTCTGGTCCCCTGCTTCTGTGATGGTGAATGGGGAGCTCCCAATCTCAGGCTGGACACCAGCAGCCTGAACTTCCTCAACTGTTTCTTGGACCACATCTCTACAAGATGTAACAGGATTGAAGAGGTGGGGTCCATCTGGGCCTCTGCAGAAAGGACAATTGGTGTTGGGGTTCTTGGCTGCCCATGGGAGTGGTCAGGGCTGGTCATCCATATGCTGTCCTCCCCTGTGTGGCCAGCAGATCATGGCGAGGGCCTGTGAGTCAATCCCCTGCAGTATTACACCCAGCAGGAAGTTCTGGCCATGAGAGGTAAGTGACAAGACGTAGAGGTTGTGAGGGGGTCAGGAGGTGAGTCCTGAAGGCATATCAGTGTAGAGGCTAGGACCTTCTCTTCTCCCTGGTGGGGAAGCTCAGGCTCATGAAGCCTGGATGCAGAGCCCGGATTCACGTCATTAAGGTAGCAGGTGACAGGCTGAGCCTGGAGGCTTGGGGGCTTCATGTGTCCTAGTCTCAGTCAGAGAAGCTCTGCTTACAGCACGTGATACCCAGGTGATTCTCACCGAGACAGGCTGAATTGAGCACCTTTGTCTACATCATCCTTCCCTGGGTCCTGCTGCTCATGGAGACCCTGGTACTTCTTCGGTGTGAGCCCAAAAATTCAGGGTCCTGGGGCACTGAGACCTGCTGGCATGCTGGAGTCATCAGGGATGTTGCAGGCAGCAAGGGGCCCACCAGGCAATGAGGCTGCCTTCTTCCATGGGAAGGCAGTGGAGGAAGGTGCGGGCATGGAGGAGGGAGGGGTGGCATGGTCCGGGAAGTGTTCCAGCTGCTGGTGGAAGACACCATTGACGAGGTTGAAGTGGTGGGAGAGGAGGAGCAGGGGAGGCTGTCCTTGCAGGAGCAGGAGGTGAAGCTGGAGGAGCAGGGCCAAGGGCATCCAAATACAGGAGCCTCGAGCAACCAGCCCCCACTGAAAGCACTGGAGGCGTTGGCAGCCCTGCAGGTGGAGCTGAGTTCCGCAAATGAGAAATCCTCAAAGCCACATCCAACACTTCGCCTCTCAGCACCACCTCACAAACAGAGGTTGAAAAGTCCTCAGAGGCTTCAGGCTCAGGTGGTGGGAACTGGCTCAAAACTGCTTTTTAAGTTATGGAGGGCAGGTCACACAAGTACTTATAGGCCAGAGTGAATTTTCTGTTAAAAACTGATTGTCTGGGGGACAGATGGGCTTGGGTGGAGCTGAGCCCAAGGGGGCTGGGAGTCCATACTGAGAAACCCTGTATGCCTCTCTCTTGTCTCTGCCTCCTAATCTGGTTAACCCCCGGTCTGCTGCCTGATGCCACCTTTCCTGTGCACCTTCACACTCAGACTGTCCATTCAGTGACAGATATTTGTTTAGCACCTGACTCTGGCCAGATTATGTTCCAGGCACGGTATAGCCATGAGGAGACAGACAATAACCCCAGTCCTTCTGGAGCAGAAATTCTACCAGAAGCCAAACCCTCCCTGGTGGGTCAGACAGTAAACCCTCTACCTCACCCCAATTCCCAGCCCTAGGCTTTATGGCCACTCCTCTTTCACCCTTCCCAGGCCTAATGCTCTCTACTGTCCTGAGGAGTCTCCGTGGACCTACAGGTCTGTGCACTGAAATCACTCTGCTGACCCCCTAACCACCACTGAGAACCATACTGGGACACCCTTGGGTGGGCACCTTCCATTCTTCCTGGGGATTGGCAGGACAGATGGCTCCTGGCCCTTCCCAGGGCAGGGTAGTAGGGTTAGAACAACTCACTTTATTTAAGTTTGTAAATAAGTACACTTACTCATAGAGAAAATCTGTTCATGTCAGACATGAAGTGATAACTGGTTGTGAGTGGACGGGGGGCCTTTTCTGGGATTCCCTAGGACAGTGAGGCAATGTAGCCTCAGTTCCTGAGTGCTGCCCTGCTGCACAGCCATCCAGGCCCTGCTCACCCTGGTCCAAGTCAGGCCACTGAGCACACAGACCCAGAAGCCCAGCCAGGGGACCCTCTGCACTGCCCCCTCCCTTCCCCAGTTGCACAGACCTGGACGACTGTTGCCCTGGGCTCCTGCCACCAGGCCAGATGAAGGTGTGAATTGACAAGCTGTCCTTTGACACTGAGGGTTATGGGCAGAAGAGGGGCCAAGAGAGCTTCTACCCATACATGGGCGTGTGGGCCAGATGGGTGGAGCCCAGAGATTCACTTTGACCCGAAGGGCTGGTCCTGCCCCCCCCCCCAATCCCAATGGGCACCTGCTCTGAGCCCCCAGCCTTGACCACTCCACTCCCATGCCACCCAACCCCAAGGTCAGGCTGACACCCCCTGAGGACAGAGGCTCACCCAACTCCCTCCAGTTCCCTGTCCCCTTTGCCTAACATGTTCAGGGTGTCCTAACCCTTAGGAACCTCCAGGCCAAGGGGCCCCTCAAACTGAGTGCTTCCTCTGGGGAGGCCCCAGACCTAACCACAGTTCCCCAGCTGGCTTTGGGGCTCCTGTCCACCGACTCCAGCCCCGGGATGCTGGGTCCAGGGCAGCACTGGGCCAGGCTCTGGGCACTCCCAGCACCCTCTCTGCCTGCAGGTCATTTACACCATCACAGATGAGACCCACAAGTTCCATGTGCTACCTCTGCTGAGCTTGGATTCTTACACCATATACTGAGGGAGCTAGTGGATGACTGGCAGCCAGCCTGTGAACCTGGACATCATGCTAAGGCAGACTGAGCCACCCCCAAGCAGCAGGTTGGGCATGTTCCTCATGGGCACCAGGGTCACACTTTCCCTGGGACATTCTGGCCACATGTCACAGGGGCAGGTGTCACTCAGGCTTCAAGAAAGTTAATGCTGGCACCTTCAAAGGGGCTATGGTCACAAGGCAAGGTCGACAGGAGCTGCCCTAGGGGGATGTGGGGGAAGGCATGAGCACAGGGGTGGGCTAGGGGAACCACTGGGAGTACGGGGAGCACTTCTCCACACAGCCACACAAGGACACACAGCTCACGTGAAAAAAATAAAGTCTTCAACCCTTTCCCCATGAATTTGCCATGATGTGATGGGACCAGATGCCATGATCCTAGTTATCTGAATATTGAGCTTTAAGCCATATTTTTCACTCTCCTCTTTCATTTTCATCAAGAGGCTCTTTAGTTCTGTTTCACTTTTTGCCATACGGTGGTGTCATAAGTATATCTGAGGTTATTGATGTTTCTCACCACAATCCTTATTCCAGCTTGTGCTTTATCCAGGCCAGTGTTTCTCATGATGTACCCTGCACATAAGTTAAATAAGCTGGGTGATGATATACAGCCTTGACATACTCCTTTTCCTATTTGGAACCAGTCTGTTGTTCCATGACAAGTTATATTTGTTGCTTCTTGACCTGCATATAGATATCTCAAGAGGCAGGTCAGGTGGTCTAGTATTCCATCTCTTTCAGAATTTTCCACAGTTTATTGTGATCCACATGGTCTAAGCCTTTGGCCTAGTCAATAAAGCAGAAAAAGAGGTTTTCTGAAATTCTTGCTTTTTTGATGATCCAGGGGTGCTGGCAAGTTGATCGCTGGTTCCTCTGCCTTTTGTAAAATCAGCTTGAACATCTGGAAATTCACAGTTCACATATAGTTGAAGCTTGGCCTGGAGAATTTTGAGCATTACTTTGCTACCGTGTGCAATGAACGTAATTGTGTAAGAGTTTGAGCATTCTTTGACAGTGCCTTTCTTTGGGATTGGAATGAAAACTGACCTTTTCCCGTGCTGTGTCCACTGCTGAGTTTTCCAAATTTGATCGCATATGGAGTGCAGTATTTCACACCATCATCCTTTAGGAATTGAAATAACTCAACTGGAATTCCATCACCCCCATTAGCTTTGTTCATAGTGATGCTTCCTAAGGCCCACGTGGCTTCACATTCTAGGATGTCTGGCTCTCTGTGAGTGATCATACCATCGTGATTATCTGGGTTGTGAGATCTTGTTTTGTACAGTTTTTCTGTGTATCTTTGTCACCTATTCTTAATATCTTCTGCTCCTCCTCGGTCCATACCATTTCTGTCCTGTATTGAGCCCATCATTGCATGAGACGTTCCCTTCATATCTGATTTTCTTGAACAGATCTCTACATTTTCCCACTCTATTGTTTTCCTCATTCTTTGCACTGATCACTGAGGAAGGCTTTCTTATCTCTTCTTACTATTCTTTGCAAATCTGCATTCAGCCACTCTGTCAGATCTAGTCCCTTAAATCTATTTCTCACTTCCATTGTATAATCATAAGAAATTTAATTTAGTTCATACCTGAATGATCAAGTGGTTTTCCCTAATTTCTTCAACTTAAGTCTGAATTTGGCAATAATAAGTTCATGACCTGAGCCACAGTCAGCTCCTGGTCTTGTTTGCTGACTGTATAGAGCTTCTCCATCTTTGGCTGCAAGAATATCATCAATTTGATTTTGGTGTTATCATCTGGTGATGTCTATGTGTAGTCTCCTCTTGGGTTGTTGGAAGAGGGTGTTTGATATGACCAGTGTGTTCTCTTGGCAAAACTCTCTTTGCCTATGCCCTGCTTCATTCTGTACTCCAAGGCTAAATTTCCTTTTTACTCCAGATGTTTCTTGACTTCCTACTTTTGCATTCCATTCCCCTATAATGCAAAGGACATCTTTTCTGTGTGTCAGTTCTAAAAGGTCTTGTAGGTCTTCACAAAACAATTCAACGTCATCTTCTTCAGCATTACTGGTGGGGGCACAGACTCTCATTACCATGATATTGAATGGTTTGCCTTCGAAACGAACAGACATCATTCCATCATTTTTAAGATTGCATCCAAGCACTGTATTTTGGATACTTTTTTTTTTTTTTGAGTATGATTGCTACTCCATTTCTTCCAAGGGAATCTTGCCCACAGTAGTAGATATAATGGTCATCTGAGTTAAATTCATCCACTCCAATTCGTTTTAGTTGTTGATTGCTAAAATGTTGATGTTCACTCTTGCCATCTCCTGTTTAACCACAACCAATTTGACTTGATTCATGCACCTAACATAACAGATTCCTATGCAGAACTGTTCTTTACAGTATTCGACCATACTGTCATCACCACTTACATCTGCACCTAGGTGTTGTTTATGCTTTGGCTCTGTCTCTTCATTCTTTCTGGATTTATTTCTCCACTGATCTCCAGTAACATATTGGGTACCTACTGACCTGAGAAGCTCATCTTTCAGTGTCCTATCTTTTTGCCTTCCATATTTTCATGGAGTTCTCAAGACAAGAATACTGATGTGGCTTGCCATTCCCTTCTCCTGTAGCCCACGTTTTGTCAGAACTCTCCACCATGACCCACCCGTCTTGGGAAGCCCTACATGGCACAGCTGATAGTTTCATTGAGTTAGACAATCTGTGGTCCATATGATTAGACCACTGCTTACGTTGAACATGGGGTTATCTCGCCACAACCACCACTCCTGAACTTGGGCATATGATATCTCCTCATGATCCCCACTCCTGATCTTGGTTGTGGGGTATCTCCTCTCAAGTGCTCACTGCTCCAAGATGGCACAGCCACTGCTCACTGCTGGTGCTGTGTGGCAGAAATAAAACTGAAAATTCTGGGATCAACGTGCTGATTATAGAACACATTTAATCCAGCTTTCTTCAAAATAACAATGACAACAATACTTCACATTTGTTTCACACTTTAGTACATATCAGGTTTTTGTTTGTAGTCTTTTCAGTGCTGCTTTCTAATAACCAATTTCACTAAATCCTCTGGCCTCCTTCTTCAGCAGCTCTGGTCTGACCTCTGGCTCTGGGACTGATGAAGGGCCCTCAGCTCCTTGGAGCCAGATTAACCCCAGCCTCTCAGTCCCACTTTCCAGAGTTGTAACAAGTAGTTAAGAGCACTCCATCCCTCCCACACACCTGCAAGCAGACAGCTGTGTCGAGAGCTCAGCAAGTACCACAGTCTAAACCCCAGAGCTCCTGGCAAATGTGAGGCAGGGAAGACAGAGGGCAGGCAGAAGGGTGTTGGACACTGTCCATGGCCAGGCCTGGGAGCCATGGTTCCTGCCCAGACCTCACATAAACCTGAAGTTTTCTGACCCTCATCTTCTCCTGGCCAGCCTTCACATTCCTGTGTAATCAGAGGTCTCTGCCCATATTCTCTTTCCCAAGAACTGGCCTTTTTTTTTTTTTGGTCTGGGAAATCCCATGGACAGAGGAGCCTGGTGGGTCATAGTCCATGGGTTCACAAAGAGTCTAACATGACTTAGCCAGGAAAAAAACAACAATAAATAGATGAGCAAGTGAAGAAAGCTTAAAAAAAAAACAAACACACACACACACAAAGGATGAAAAATCTTGTCACTGTCATTAGAAGGTTTGAGCACCTGCTGTCACTCTAAGAAATTTTCAGATGAACACACACTTGGGAACTGTACTGTGTTCCTATATCCTACCATACATATTCCTGATGTAATCTGACAGCAAAGACTTGTCAAATAACAATAATTATCATGATAATCAGTCTCTGTTATTAAACGCTATACTCTGCATTTTCAACATATAGTTCTGTAATATTTAATCAGTGTCAGCAGGCATTTTCTAAGGGCTTGCCTGGGGTCTCAGAAAGCAAAGAATCTGCCTGCAATGCAAGGGACCTGGCTTTGATCTTTTGGTGGGGAAAATCCCCTGGGAAGGAAGTGGCTGACAGCTAACGATTTCAGGACTTTTGATTATTAGAGAACTCCTGGCCCCATAGAACATTAATATGTGAGTGTTATTCCAAAAGTCTCCATCTCAACACTAAGACTAAGCCACATCCCAAAGCCAGCAGGCTGTAGTGCCAAACTCCCCTGGACTATCCTTCAGCTGGATAGGAGCACAGCCTTGCACATCGGCAGACTGACTGCTCAAAGCCATACTGAACCCATACATTCCAAACCACACTAGTGGATACAGCCACTGCCTTTCAGAAAGACACGATCTAGCTCCAACTACCAAAACACACACACAAATTCCCCCAACCAGGAAACCATCACATGACATTGGTTCAATCTCACTCAGTAGAGGTAGACTCCATAGTTAAGAGGAACTACAGCCTTTCAACCAAGAAGGGGATCGCAAACACAGTAAATTAAACAAAAAGAAATGACAGAGAAACATCCAGCAGATGAAGAAACATGGCTAAAACCCAAAAGACTGAACAACAGAAATTAGCAAATGAGACCTAGGTAACTTAAAAGCTCCAGGTAAATGCCTCTTCTCTGCCTGATCATAAACAAGCTCTCCCACCCACCAGTCAACCACAGCTTAACTCTTGTCACTTAGGAACACAAAGATTGGCCCTGGCCCAAATCCATTCATGCCAGGTCAGCAAACAGACCACCCCAGCTTCATCCATGCCAGGTCAGTGCAGAGACCACCCAGATCCATCAATTCCAGGTCAGTACACAGACCTCCCCACCTCCACCCCTGCCAGGCCACTACACAGACCACCCAAGCTCCATCTGCCAGGTCAGCACACAGACCATCACTGTCCCTTCCATGCCAGTGCAGAGACCAACCCAGCTTCATCCCTGCCAGGTCACCACACAGACCACACCAGCTCCATTCATGCCAAGGCAGCACACAGACAGCCCACCTCCATCCATGCCAGTGAACAGACCCACCCAGCTCCATCCATGCCAGGACACCACACAGACCACACCAGCTCCATCCATGCCAGGTCACCACTCAGACAACCCCAGCTCCATCCATGCCAAGGCAGCACACACACAGCCCACCTCCATCCATGCCAGTGAACAGACCCACCCAGCTCCATCCATGCCAGAACACCACACAGACCACACCACCTCCATTCATGCCACCCCACTACTGTGGGGTGGTGCAGAGACCACCCCAGCTCCATCCATGCCAGATCAACACACAGATCACCCCACCTCCATCCAGGCCAATGCACAGACCACCTCACATCCATCCATACCAGGTTAGCACACAGACCACCCTATCTCCATCCATGTCAAGTCAGCACTCAGACCACCCCAGCTCCATCCATTCCAGGTCAGTACACAAAGCACCCCTCCTCCAGATTTCCCAACCTGGGGACTTGGCAAATGGACTGAGAATCCCGAGGGAGTTAGACTTTTGAGGCCATTGGGATTTGATTATAGGATTTCCACAGGACTAGGGAAACATACACACGGTCCGCTGCAAGAGCTGGGCCAGCGCACTACTCACGGCCGGGAGGAGCTGTCCCACGTCCGAGGTCGGGGGCAGCAGCCTAGAGTGCCAGGCTGCGACAGCGCAGGAACGGCTGAGAGGAGCTACCATGTGCCGAGGTCGGGGCGGTGACCGAGAGGAGCTACCACACGCCTGAGGTCAGTGGTGGCCCGGTAGGAGACACCCTGCATCCGAGGTTGGGGCAGTGGCCAGGAGGAACTGCCCCACATTCGAGGCCAGTGGCAGTCGCAAGAGGACACCCGGCATCCGAGGTCGGGGCAACAACTGGATGGAACTACCCCGCATCCGGGGCCAGTGGTGGGCTGGAGGAGACACCCCGCGTCCGAGGTCAGGGGCAGTCGGGAGAGGCCCCCTCGAGCTTGAGGCGGTGAACCCGGGAGCCACCACAAGCCCGAGGCCAGGGGCGGCAGCTGGGAGGAGCCACCTCATGCCCGAGGCCAGGGGTGGTGACCCTGAGGAGCCACCCCGAGCCTGAGGCCAGGGGCAGCAGCTGGGAGAAGCCACCCATGCCCAAAGCAAGGGCTGGCGGCCAGGAGGAACAACCCAAGGATCTGTGGCTGCGCAGGTGCAGGAGGGCCTAGAGGAGCTATCCCACGTTGAAGGTCAGGAACAGTGGCGGTAAGGAGATAACCCTCATCCCAGGTAAGGAACAGCAGCTGTGCTTTGCTGAAGCAGCCGTGAAGAGATACCCAACACCCAAGGTAAGAGAAACCCAAGTAAGATGGTATGTGTTACAAGAGGGCATCAGAGGGCAGGCATACTAAAACCATACTCACAGAAAACTAGTCAATCTAATCACACTAGGACCACAGCCTTGTCTAACTCAATGAAACCAAGCCATGCCT
>SJYH01009290.1:0-15904 GCA_006408735.1 Sylvicapra grimmia | reverse complement strand
GCCCAGGAATTTTTATTAACTGGAGCTGCAAGTTAACTCCTAAGAGAGAAATGGTTATGGGGGAGAGCCCCCGTAAAGTACTCTGGTTTTGGGGGTAGATGCTCGGGAATAGGGGGTTTCCTGAGGCTTGATCACGCCTTTGCGTATGCCAAGCTTCCTTCCTCATGACCTTTGCCATGGGCGGAGGTCCTCGCGCTGGCCCCCGGCACTCAGAGCCTACTGTCTTACTGGGGTTTCTCTCACCTTGGACATGGGGTATTTCCTCAAAGCCGCTGCTACTGACCTTGGACATGGGGTATCTCCTCTCCACCGCTTGCCCCTCCAGCGCTTGACACAAATTCTTTCTGAAAATAAATGGGCTATAAATCATAGTTTTTTCTTAATTAAACCTGAATATATTGTTATGATCTATTAGCTCTAAGACCAACCTGAGAATTTTAAAAGCATATTAATAACTTAGCAGTTTCCAATTTTTTTAAAAAATAAAAAAAAGTCATACTTTAATAGTCTATAAAAATAATCTGTAGACATTGAATGAGCCGGGTTTTACCTCAAGAAGAGCTGGCTTTGTGTCAGGGTTGTGCTAATGTTTATTCACTGTCGCCCCCATGTGGCCATTTCTAGACAGCACTTTGCAGAATTTGTTACCATTTCATGGCTGGCTCAGAGAGTAAAGCATCGGCCTGCAGTGCCGAAAACCTGGGTTCGGTCCCTGGGTTGGGAAGAGTCCCTGGAGGAGGGGATGGGAACCCACTCCAGTACACTTGCCTGGAAAGTCCATAGACGGAGGAGCCTGGTGGGCTACAGCCCATGGGGTCGCAGAGACTCGGACACGACTGAGCGTCTTCACTGCCGCTGTTTCACTCTGCACGGCTCACGTGGTAAAGCATCGGCCTGCTGGGCAGGAGACCTGGATTCCATCCCTGGGTTGGGAAGATCCCCTGGAGAAGGGAACGGCATCCCACTCCAGTATTCTTGCCTGGAGAATTTCACAGACAGAGGAGCCTGCCGGGGCTACAGTCCATGGACTCAAAAAGAGTCAGGCATGACTAAGCAACTAACACTTTCACTTTCCACTTTTTCACCATCAAATTGAAAGGAGGATAAGAGCAGGGTTGATTCCTGCATCTCCTGGCTCCTAAAACTCACCATACAGTTTGTGAAATGTGGTGTGTGTCAGTCACTCAGTCATGTACGACTCTCTGTGACCCAATGGGCTGCAGCCCACCAGGGTCCCCTGGCACGGTATTCTCCAGGCAAGAACACTAGAGTGGGTTGCCACTGACTTCTCCAATTTATGAAATGACCGTATTCAAATTCAGAATAGATCTTTACTAGCAACATTGCATATTTTAGATTAATACCATTTTAAATATGATTTTAAAATTTATCATTCCAATTTGAATGGCTCCAAACTTCTAAATAATCTAATAAATATCTCAACTATTTAGAGACAGTGTAATTCATTGACTAAGCTCATGGGCTCCATAGTCAAAAGATCTGGGTTGGAATAATGGTTCTTCTGCTTCCAGTTGGGCCTCAGTTTGCTCAACAGTAAAATGTAGATAATGCTACATATCTCAGGAAATTATCTTGAAGATTACATGAGGAAATACACTTCCAATACTTCGAAAGGGATGTGCCTGGTGGCCCATTGGATAAGACTCCATGCTCCTGACGCAAGCAGGCCAAGTCTGCTCCATGGGGAGGGAGCTAGATTCCATATACTGAGCCCCTGAATTGGAAAGTCGACTCTATAAGTCAACTAGTGCATTTAAAATAGAAAAAGAGAATAAAAATAAAATGAACACACACACACACANATCTTGAAGATTACATGAGGAAATACACTTCCAGTACTTCGAAAGGGATGTGCCTGGTGGCCCATTGGATAAGACTCCATGCTCCTGACGCAAGCAGGCCAAGTCTGCTCCATGGGGAGGGAGCTAGATTCCATATACTGAGCCCCTGAATTGGAAAGTCGACTCTATAAGTCAACTAGTGCATTTAAAATAGAAAAAGAGAATAAAAATAAAATGAACACACACACACACACACACAAAAAGGCAACGCCCCCCCCCAAACAAAAACAAAAACAAAAGGAAGAAGAAAAGGGGGAAAAAAGGCAAAAGAGAGAGGAAAGGAGCTGAAGAAATGAGTCCAGAGTTGCAGCAAGCCTATGCCTTTCGAAATGAGCTCGCTTTGGGGCTTGACCAATGGCCCTGAAGGGAGAAAAGCATATGTGCCACTCTCCCGGCATCTTTGGGTGCTAGGACCCTGAACGCTAGAAGAGTGTCCAGTGAGAAAGCATAGAAATCGGAGTGGACCTCCCTGGAGAGCAAAGTTGAGGCAAGGGTTTATTGTTGTCCGGGGAGGGGTTGTCCTCAGGCAGGGCTCTGGGGTGGGGAGACCCCTAAAGGGGAGAGGGTAGGTGGGCAGACATATGTCTCCACAAGTGTGTTAGGATGTGGATGGTGAGATCACGGAATTCCTCTGCAGCCCGCATTTGTGTGCTGACCTTGGAAGGCCCGCAGTGAATTTCTAGCGGGCAAGGCTGGAAGGCCCAATGCCCCCGAATCATTTGCATCCGGAGCCCTTTGGTCCAGGGGGCCAGGTCGGAAGTGCGTGCGGGGCTTCGTCAAGGGGAATTCCCCGAGAAAAGTGTCGGTGGTTGGATGGCGGGAGTGGGAGTGGGCAGGCCCTCGGCCGCCTCATCGAATGAGGAGCTTGCACGGGCGGGGGTGGGGCTGTGGGAAAGCCCCCAGAGGACCGAGGGGGCGGGGCCCAGGCCCTTTTTGGAGACGACCGTCTGAGGGAAGGAGGCATCTGCGGGCAGCTGCAGGTAGGAGATGGAAACCCTCGTGGGCCTTGTTTGCAGAGACCCGGGGGCTGCTTCTGAGCACGGGGGAGGTGCGTGTCCGGCTCCCTTCAACGTCTTACCCGGAGGGCAAGGTTGTCGGCCCGGCGCCGCTGGTGCGGATGCTCTTCGGGGACCCTCTGTCCCTGAGGGGCCGTCGCCGGCGGTTGGGCGCCCCCAGCGCGGTGACTTGGCTCCTGGGTCAGCAGGGCTGGCGCCTGGCCAGAAAGTCGCCCTGAGTTGGAGGGGGCCGTGGGGGGTGGGGGCTGGGCTTCAGAATCTGGGGAACACCTGCTACGTGAATGCGGCGCTACAGTGTCTGAGCCACACGCCGCCCCTGGCCAGCTGGATGGTGTCCCAGCAGCACGCCACCCTCTGTCCGGCCGGCAGCTCCTGCACGCTCTGTGCCATGCGCGCTCACGTGACCCGAGCCCTCCTTCACGCGGGAGAGGTGATCCGGCCCCGCAACGACCTGCTGGCGGGCTTCCACAGACACCAGCAGGAAGATGCCCACGAGTTTCTGATGTTCACTCTGAATGCCATGCAGCAAGGGTGCCTGAGTGCATCCCAGCCGTCGGGCCGCGCCTCCGAGGACACCAGCGTCATCCGTCAGATCTTCGGCGGGACGTGGAGGTCTCAGATCCAGTGTCTCCGCTGCCTCGGTGTCTCGGACACGTTCGACCCTTATCTGGACATCAGCCTGGATATCACGGCGGCTCAGAGTGTGGAGCAAGCTCTGAGAGAGCTGGTGAAGCCCGAGAAGCTGGAGGCGGAAAATGCCTATGACTGTGGCGTTTGTCTCCGGAAGGGGCCTGCCACCAAGAGGTTGACTTTGCACAGCACCTCCCAGGTCCTGGTGCTGGTGCTGAAGCGGTTGACACAGGTGAGCGGGGCCAAAAGGGCTCAAGAGGTGCGCTATCCCCAGTGCCTGGACGTGCATCCCTACACGTCTGATGGGAAGGCAGGCCCGCTGGGCTACGTGCTCTACGCCGTGCTGGTGCACTCCGGGTGGAGCTGTGAGCGAGGACACTACTTCTGTTACGTCCGAGCGGGCAACGGCCGGTGGTATAAGATGGACGATGCCAAGGTGACCGCCTGTGACGAGACTGCTGCCCTGAGCCAGAGTGCCTACGTCCTGTTCTACGCCCGGGAGGGTGCGTGGGAAGGGGGCGCTGGGGGAGGGGCAGCGGCCCCCCTCGGGGCTGACCCCACAGACCCCGGGCAGCCTGCAGGAGACGCCAGCGGCAGAGCTCCTGGGTCGCAGGAGGCCCCGGGGGACACAGAGGCCGAAGGGATGAGCTTAGAGCAGTGGAGACGCCTGCAAGCACGCAACCGACCGAAGGCGGCCTTGCAGCTCCGCAAGATCCAGGCTGCCCTGCCTGCCGGCGCAGTCGTGATTCACCAGTCCAGACACGGAGGAGGGAGAAACCGCACGCCGCCCGCACAGGAGCACCACCGGCTCGACCTTCCCAGCACGGACGCCCCGCCTCCGGGCCCGACGGACGTCGGCAGCGGCCCTTGTGCCAGCGGGAGCGCCAGAGCGACCAAGGGGAGGAACAAGAAGCCGAGGCCGTCCCTGGGGCTGTGGCGGGTAGGTCGGCTCTGACGCACATGCGTGCAGACGCCCAGGCGCACTCTGTGTGCGCCACGTCCTGGGTGACGCACCAAGAGTGCCGACGAGGAGCGAGTTCCTCTCGGGCGGTGAGGGCGATGCAGCCTCCTGCGAAAAGGCGGGGCCTGGAGTGTGCCCGGGCTCTCGGTGTTCCCTGGGAACGGGTTCGTGCCCGAGCGGCTCAGCTCTCGAGGGCTGGCTCTGCTGGGAAGTCGCCGGAGAGGATGGGGTGCGTGAGCGGGTCTGAGCACCGTGCGAGGGCCTCCCACTTCGGCGAGGGTGGGAGGGTCCTCTCTGGATGGGACTTTGGGTGTGGCTTTGCCTTTCTTTCCCCGTCTCCAGTCCCTGGCCGCACCGCTGGCCTCTGGCGAGTAACGCGGCCTGGAGACGCCTCACAGAACGCTCACAGCCAGCCGAGCAAGAAGACGATGTCCAGAGCCCTTCGGGGGGCAGGGGAGAGCAGCTGCAGGCCCACGAACCGTGTCCTTCTGGCCGGCCAGGCTCTCGGAAATGCCCCAAGCGTCGAGCAGCGTCCGGGGAGAAGATGGGCACGCAGTCTTCACGGGTGGCTGTGCTTGGGAGGCCTCGTGCTACTTGGCAGAGGGTCCGGCAGGAATGAGGCGGGGATCCCTGCGTCCGCGGCAGGACGTTCGTCCTCAAAGATCCCTGGGGCTCCATTTCCGGTGCAAGGAGTATGCTGGAGAGGCGCCAAGTGCCAAACAGGAGAAGCGACCCACGATGCCATGAGCGGCACCGCCGGCACCACCGGCACCAACACGAAGGCCAGGGGGAGAAAGGCAAGCCAACTAGTCCCAAAGAAACTTCTCCACCAGCATTGCACCGGTGCCTAAGTGGACATACGTCGCGCAACGTTCAGTTCTGAAAGCACAGGTCCTCCCCGCACTGAGGAAAGACCCGAGCCTTCCCTAGATTGGGAGAGCAAGACACCTGGACTTCCGACTCTGCCCGTCCGGTCTGGCAGTCAGTTGTCTCATCCAGCTGGGCCCCGGACAAACGCTGCTGGACGCGAGGAGATGCGGCCGGCCTCCAAAGTGCCTGGGGCGGTGGGGAAACTGTCCTCCCCTAGCTGCTTTCTCGACTGCCTCATGATTCCCGAGATCCGGTGGAGGGGCGCCTGAGGACCCTTATCGATCACTTCTTGCGTTTCGTTTCTTTGTCTCGGCTGACGGCTGCGAACCCCAAACCCTCCAGCAAACGGCAGACCGGGAATTTGCGGTTTAACATCTCACACCTCGAGGGACCACTCTGGTTGTTGACTGTGCGAGTCAGCATGGCAAGGAACAGAGAACCTTCCGATGGCTTGTTTCCCCCGCATGGTTACCTACACCGCACCGTGCCCTCCACACGTGGAGAGGAAAAAGAATGATGAGCAGTATCTTCCCCCAAGAACACGAACAAGCGTGCCCTGCGCCAGGAAGTGGAGCCACCCGCAGCCCGCCCTCAACATCACCACCCATCTTCCACCTTCCTTCCTTCCTTCGTCTCAAATGGACTTACTGCTTGCCCCAGCCAGCCCCTCTGAAGGAGAAGGAGAAGGAGAAGGAGAACAAGGAGAAGAACGGCGACTGGAGCGGCGCAGCAGAGGGAACGGGAAGGTGGCCTTATGCTGGGGAAAATCCGTGCAAAAGAGAGAACGATACTGGCTGATCTCGCTTCTCTGTGCCATGGGAAGCAGGCAAGAGGACAGCAAGGGTGTGAGCACTTGGATGATAAAGCACAAAGCGGTAGGGTCCTGGGATGGGATGGGGGAGCGGGAGGTGGGAGGGCTGCAAGAGGCTAAGGAAGGAAGCGGGCTCAGGGCCGTTCTTTCCTAGTAAGGATGCACGGAATCAACACTTCAGCTATGTATGGGAAACCCGTGGACGGTGAAACGCCCATAGTCCTGGAAGGCAAGCATAATGTCCAGGACGGGAGAGCAAACAAACACACACGTCACACACCGAGAAGGAAAGCAACACTCATCCTCCTCCAGGAGGGAAACCTTTTTTATACCTTGACTTATAGCGCAGTTTGAGCCCTGGAAATGGAAAGACGACTCTATGAGTCAACTAGTGTATATAAAATAGGGAAAGAGAACAAAAGGAAAACAAACAAACAAAAAAATAACAAAATGAACAAAAAATCAAAAAAAAAAAAAAAAGAAAAGAAACAGAAAACAAACAAACAAACAAACGAACAAAAAACCCTCAATAACCAAAAACACAGAAAACAGAAACAACAGCACGCACCCCACCCCCCCAAACAAAAAATGGAAGAAGGAAAAGGAAGAATAAAGGGCAACGGAGACATAAAAGTTGAAGAAATGAACCCAAAGTTGCATCAAGCCTATGCCTTTCGAAATGAGCTCGCTTTGGGGCTTGACCGACGGCCCTGAAGCGAGAAAAGCATATGTGCCACTCTCCCGGCATCTTTGGGTGCTAGGACCCTGAACGCTAGAAGACTGTCCAGTGAGAAAGCATAGACATCGGAGTGGACCTCACTGGAGAGCAAAGTCGAGGCAAGGGTTTATTGTTGTCCGGGAAGGGGTTGTCCTCAGGCAGGGCTCTGGGGTGGGGAGACCCCTATAGGGCAGAGGGTATGTGGGCAGACATATGTTTCCACAAGTGTGTTAGGATGTGGATGGTGAGCCCATGGAATTCCTCTGCATGAATGAATTCATTCGTTTCATTTCAGTTAGGTAGGGAGCTCGTATTCCTTTCTTGGCTTCCCCTTGGACTGCCACTTGGCAGCCTTCCGTATCCTTTGCACAGTCTCAGAATTTTTTTCAGTCTAATATCCTTTGTGTTGTTGGTACCATCCTTTGATCTCATCCTCTGTTGTCTCCTTCTTTTCCTGCCTTCTATCTTTCCCAACATAAGGGTCTTTTCAAATTAGTCATTTCTTTTCATCAGATTTCCAAATTATTGTGGTTTCACTTTCAGTATCCGTCCTTCCAGCAAATATCCAGGACTGATTTCCTTTAGGATGGACTGGTTTTGTCTCTTTGCAGCCAAGGTACTCTCAATAGTCTTCTCCAGCACCACAGTTTGCAAGCATCAGTTCTTCGGTTCTCAGCTTTCTTTGTAGTCCATTTCTCTGGTTCATACATGCCTATTGGGCAAACCATAGCCTTAACTCAAAGAACCTTTGTTGGCAAAGTAATGTCTCTGCTTTTTCATATGCTGTGTTGGTTAGTCATAACTCTTTTTCCAAGGAGCAAGTATCTTTTAATTTCCTGGCTACAGTCACCATCTGCAATGATTTTGAAGCTCCAAAATATTATCAGCTGAGTTCTCCTCCACAGCAGCAAAGAGACTTTGAGGCAGAAACCCCCAGATAAGCCATTTCTGGCTCAGAGACTGTGAGGAGTTTAACAGGCAAGGTTTATTAGTGCAGTCTTGGAGTCATGCTGTCAGAGAGGAACAGAAAGCACAGTCTACCAGGAACGGACCCCACCACCCAGCACCATCGCCTCCCAGCCTCCCTCCAGACACCACACTCACATTCCCAGCCCCACCTGGGTGGCTCGCTTCTGCCTCCATGTTTCTGCGTAAGGGCTGCCTGCTCTCAGACGTTCTTCTCCTAGAATTGTGCAGGCCCAGCGCCTTCCTTTCATCTGGTCACCACAGCAAGGCGTTTTAGACCCTCCTGGCCAGTGACTCCAAGCCCTCCCTCACAACGCCCTTTCTTATTTCTGTAGAGCACTTGTTCTTTTCCTTCTCCTGTCTGGTTTCCATCCTTTTCTCTTTCTTCACTCCAGACCCAGAGCTCCTTGAAAGGCAGGGGCCGCTGGTCATTTTCAGCACTCTCCTCGGTACCACTGAGTCACCTGGCCTAGAGTGAGTCCTCACAGCCTGGGTGCTGAGCAAAAAAATGGGAAGATCCTGGGGCTCCCCTTCTCCTTCTGTCCAGGTCAGGTTCTGAGATGATCACTCTTACTAGGAAGCGTATGCTGTTTCTGAGGCAGGAGCATGGCCAGAATGACCCCTGCCATCCTTTTTCTCTCTCCCGTTGCTCCAACAAAGCTCAGCCAGCAACCCCGACCCGGTGCCTCCTGGTGGCCCGCGCTAGCATTGCAGGACTAACCGGAACCTTCATTCAGGTCTTCAAGGCGGAGGCTCTCCAGAGTTCCAGAGGTGAAAGTGTGCTTCAGGCAGGCTTGCAGGGCTGTGGAAAGACCCAGGAATCTCCTTCTGATTTTTCGTTTCCTTTCCTCTCTTCGGTGTTTAGTTCGTTCATGTTGCATCCTTGGCTCAGACAGGGCAATAATTTCCTCCTACTTTCAAAACAGAATCTCTAGAACCCGGTTAGGGCTGGTCTTCTTTCTGGAACCCTGACTCTGAGTCCACAACTGTGCCCTCTCTTGCTCACCACAAGCCCTTGTTCCTTCAGCTCCTCTCTCGTCTGAGGGACCTCTGTGAGTGGAAAGCATTTTTCTAAGCTCTCAGAACACAGGGGTCAATGGTGGAGAACCAAAGTCGACAGATTTCCCAAGCATACTGAGTGAACCCTAGGGGGGCCCAAAAGCAAGCACACAATGTTTAGGAAAGGAAAGCAAGTCCTTCTGTCCTGTAGCACCGTCTATACTGGGGAATGGGGTGTGTGCTCAGCCTGGTTTTAAAAGCCCGTAAAGGTGGACTGCGGGACTGAGACCGTGATCACTGGAGAACACTGTAGAGAGGGCCCACACCCAGGCAGAACTCAGGGAATGTGGAGAATCCCCCTCTCGCTCTGGACTTCTGAACGCATTGCCCATTGCCAGGAGCGGGGTGTGGAGGCCCCTGCTCCATGGCAGAGCTGCCTCCAGCCCTTCCTGCTCTCCCAGCACTGACACTTCTCTTCCTTTCCCATCTCACATCGTCCCCCACTATGGACCCTATTTCTGCTTGTGCCTGCTTGTGTGAGCATGAAAATGCATAGAGAATAATGGCCCAAATGGGGCCAGGTTGGTAGAGTTCACCAGGAACTTAGGCTCTCTCACTTCCAAAGCAAGCATGATGGATAGGACTGCGAACTGGCTTAGGGAGCTGGAGTCCTCACTTTCCTACTGGCCTCTGCTCACATACTGTGTTCCAGACAAGTATGCCTCTCTCTAGAGTTTAGTTTTCAAATTGCACCAAGAGGGCTTGGATAAAAAGCTGCATAAGCGCATGCACAGGCAAACGTGCTCTCTGACTCCAGCAACAATAGACGGGTTGTTGGCATGGGTGGTCTCAGGAGGCCTGTGCTCCTGATGTGGGCAGAGGCAGGCGAGCTTCTAGCAGGATGGCCAGGACACCTGTCCTGTCCCAGCACCAGCCAGAGGGCATGTGCCGGCCGGGGGACCGGGAGCGCACCTGTGCCCCGCCTCCCTGCACAGTCAGCAACACTGGACCAAGGGCTCTGCTCAGAAGGTGAGTTCTTTCAGATACCCCACCTGCAGCCTCTAAAAGGCCCACATTTTCTGGAGTCCTCAGGAAACCTCAGTCCATTCATATGGAAGTGGTTCCCAGCAAGTAAATGGAAGGTGGAAAGGGTATCTGCCGTGTATACGCTCAGGCTATGAAAACACGCCCCGTGATGTGCCATACATTTCCCCTTTACAACCGAGTGAACTAAGCCCAAGGAACACACCTGTCTTTGAACGCACATGTTGATGATGGAAGATCCACAGATTAAAGGCTGCTGGTCCCAGAATCTCTGACTGGAGGAAAATCAGCAAGAAGAATCACTTGCTATTTGAACGTGATTTTTATTTTATTTTTATTGAGCTGTTAAATGAAGAGAGCTTGCCAGGTGGTGCTAATGGTAACAGCCGAGAGCGTTGGCAGCCTCGGGAGGGAGGCCAGAGGCCCCGGAGCAGCAGGGAGAGATAAACCGCAAGCGGCAGACTTCTTTCCCTTCTCTGTTGATAACACCTGGTTCCGTCTGAACTGAGCTTTGCTCAAACCTTGAGCTAACCAATGCGTTTTTCTTGTGGAAATGTTTTTCTTAAGCTATGCTAATGAAACTATGTACTTGCTTTGGGATCTCACTTTCTTCAAGTCCGGTCTGCCTAAGACTAACTTTTGTCTCAAACCTTGGGCTGATAATGGCTCAACAAGTCAGGATTCATATCTATTGTTTTATGGCCGGGTATGACACACTTTGTGCCATTCTATCTCAAAAATGCTTATTGTGGGAGAGGGGCCTGGTGAAACTCCCTCAGCCTTGAGGCGTCTCTCCACCCGAGATGAAGTCTGCCCAAACCCACGTCCATTGAGTCGGTGATGCCATCCAACCATCACATCCTCTGTCGTCCCCTCCAGCCCTCAATCTATCTTTGACTGAGAGCAAATGACTCAGCTCTTTGCATCAGGTGGCCAAAATATTGGAGCTTCAGCTTCAGCATCAGTCCTTCCAACGGATATTCAGGACTGATTTCCTTTAGGATGGACTGGTTGGATCTCCTTGCAGTCCAAGGGACTCTCAAGAGTCTTCTCTCTCAGGACTGTGTACCCGGTAGCCATAGGGATAAGATGCCTTTGGCCGAACTGGCCTCCCAGACTGACAAACATGAGATTCCATACCAAGATTTCCCATTGCCAAAAAGATTGTAATAATCCTCTATATAATCAGTCACCTTTGTAAGCTTTATGGCACCCATTGGTGTAGGCTACAATGTCTAACCAGCTGACTTCTGGTTATGAATCATGGCTGTAACTTGACTGTATCTCCCTTTAACACTTTCCAGACTAGGCTTAAGGAATTTGGGGATGAGTTCACTTAAGGTATATAAGGTTTTCACAAAAGTCGGTTGAGGTCCTAGGCTAAGAGGAGACTCTGCCTTGGGTAGGCTGGTGTAATAAACTGCACCCCACTATCTGCATGCCAAAGCCTTTGACTGTGTAGGATCACAATAAACTGGAAAATTCTGAAGGAGATGGGAATACCAGACCACCTACCCTCCTCTTGAGAAAACTGTATGCAGATCAGGAAGCAACAGTTAGAACTGGACATGGAACAACAGACTGGTTCCAAATAGGAAAAGGAGTATGTCAAGGCTGTATATTGTCACCCTGCTTATTTAACTTATATGCAAAGGACATCATGAGAAACGCTGAGCTGGAGGAAGCACAAGCTGGAATCAAGATTGCCGGGAGAAATATCAATAACCTCAGGTATGCAGATGACACCACCCTTATGGCAGAAAGTGAAGAACTAAAGAGCCTCTTTATAAAAGTGAAAGAGGAGAGTGAAAAAATTGGCTTAAAGCTCAATATTCAGAAAACTAAGATCATGGCATCTGATCCCATCACTTCATGGCAAATAGATGGGCAAACAGTGAAAACTGTGGTTGACTATTTTTGGGGGCTCCAAAATCACTACAGATGGTGATTGCAGCCATGAAATTAAAAGATGCTTACTCCTTGGAAAGAAAGTTATGGCCAACCTAGATAGCCATTATTAAAAAGCAGAGACATTACTTTGTCAACAAAGGTCCATCTAGTCAAGACTATGGTTTTTCCAGTATTCTTGTATGGATGTGAGACTTGAGCTATAAAGAAAGCTGAGCGCCAAAGAATTGATGCTTTTGAACTGTGGTGTTGAAGAAGGCTCTTAAGAGTCCCTTGGACTGCAAGGAGATCCAACCAGTCCCTCCTAAAGGAGATCGCTCCTGGGTGCTCATTGGAAGGACTGATGTTGATGCTGAAATCCAATACTTTGGCCACCTGATGCAAAGTCATTTGGAAAGACCCTGATGCTGGGAAAGATTGAGGGTAGGAGGCAAAGGGGACGACAGATGATGTGATGGTTGGATGGCATCACCAACAATGGGCATGGGTTTGTGTAGACTTGGGGCTTGGTATGGACAGAGATGCCTGACGTGCTGTGGTTCATGGGGTTGCAAAGAGTTGGACATGACTGAGCAACTGAACTGAACTGACTATCTGCATTGTCCTTCTGAGTGAGTTTGTTTCCCAGAACACGTGGCTACAACCGATTTGCTAAATGAGGGAAAAGCACAGTTTGATTCCCTACCTGACGAGCTCCAAGCTATGCTGGCTTTATCTCATTGCTTCAGATAGCTATTGATTCCTTGGAATTAACTCTGGACTCCTATTCTCAAGTGGCAAAAAGTCCATAGATTTTCCACTTCCACCTTCTGTTTCGGTTATTTGTGATTGTGATCAAGGCTGTATAGTAGTTTAGAAAATTTTATTCCAAGCAGCGCAGCTGTCCTCTGTGTCTAATGGAGTAAACACCCAGTGGAGAATCTGATGATGGATATGGGGGGCTCTTTCCTAGGAATTGAAATGGATATGGTCACTGTGGCACAGAATAGAGACATTCCGCCCCCCACCCCCCGAGGACCTAAAAGCCAGATGACCCTCTTATTCTTCAAGCATGGCTCCAAGGAGTCGGGCACACCCTAGGCATGAGAGCAGGCATGGCTGGATCAGAGCATCACAAGTGCCATCTGCAGATAGGCTGAGCACTGAGATTTTCCGTGACTTAGCATTCATGAACAGTATGAAAAAGCAAAAAGATATGACACTGAAAACCCCCTCAGGTCAGTGGGAGTCCAGTGTACTACTGGAGAAGAGTGGAGAAATAGCTCCAGAATGAATGAAGAGGCTGAGCCAAAGTGGAAACGGTGCCCAGTTGTGAAGCTGTCTTGTGGTGAAAGTAAAGTCGGATGCTGTAAAAAACGATATTGCATGGGAACCTGTAATGTTAGGTCCATGAATCAAGGTACATTGGAAGTGGTCAAACAGGAGATGGCAAGAGTGAACATCGACATGTTAATCAGTGAACTAAAATGGATGGAAATGGGCGAATTTAATTCAGATGACCATATTTATTACCGTGGACAAGAATCCCTTAGAAGAAATGGAGTAGTCCTCAAAGTCAAGAAAAGAGTCTGAAATGCAGTACTTGGATGCAATCTCAAAAATGACAGAATGATCTCGGTTCATTTCCAAGGCAAATCATTCAGCATCAAAATAATTCAAGTCTATGCCCCAGCCGGAGAAGAACAAGACCTTCTAGAATCAACACCAAAAAAAAAAAAAAAAAATGTTCTTTTCATCATAGGGGTGGTTGTTCAGTCGCTCAGTCGTGTCTGACTCTTTTGTGACCCTATGGACTGAAGCACAGACTCTCTGTCCTTCAACATCTCCCAAAGTTTGCTCAAACTTATGTCCATTGAGTCAGTGATGCCATCCAACTGTCTCACCCTCCGCCATCCCCTCCTCCTCCTGTGCTCAGTCTTTCCCAGCATGAGGGCCTTGTCTAATGAGCCAGCTCTCCATATCAGGGGCCCTCAGCCTGTCCCAGCATCAGGGTCTTTTCTAATGGGTCAGCTCTCTGCATCAGGTGCCCTCACCCTGTCACAGCATCAGGGTCTGCTCTAATGAGCCAGCTCTCCACATCAGGGGCCCTCAGTCCTTCCCAGCATCAGGGTCTTTTCTAATGAGTCAGCTCTCTGCATCAGGGGCCAGAGCACTGGAGGTTCAGTTTTAGCATCAGTCCTTCCCATGAATATTCCGGGTTGGTTTCCTGTCAGGTTGACTGTTTCGTGTCCTTGCTGTTCAGGGGACCCTCAAGAGTCTCCTCCAGCACAACAGCTTGAAGACATCAATTCTTTTGTGCTCAGTCTTTTTTATTGTCCAACTCTCACATCCATACACGACTCCTGGAAAAACCACAGATTTGACTATATGGGCCTTTGTAGGCAAAGTCTCTGTGTTTTAATATGCTGTCTAGGTTCATCCTAGCTTTTCTTCTAAGCTGCAAGCATCTTTTAACTTCATGGCTGCAGTCAACAAACTACAGTGATGTTGGAAACCAAGAAAATAAAGTCTGTTACTCTCTCTGTTTTCCATCCTATTTGCCACGAAGTGACGGGACCAGATGCCATGATCTTCATTTTTTTTTTTTTTTAATGTTGAGCTTTAAGCCAGCTTTTCCACTCTCCTCTTTCACCTTCATCAAGAGACTCTTTCGTTCCTCTTTGTTTTCTGCCATAAGGGTGGTGTCATCTGCATATCTGAGGTTATTGATATTTCTCCCAGCAATCTTGATTCCAGCTTGTGATTCATCCAGCCTGGCATTTCGCATGATGTATTGCTGGGAGCCAGCATGAGGAACTCCGCCCATGGCAAAGGTCACGAGGTAGGAGGCTTCAGCATACGCAAAGGCGAGATCTAGCCTCAGGAAACCCGCTGTTCCTGAGCATCTACCCCCAAAACCAGAGTCTGCCTACTTTACTGCTTTATGGTCTCACCTACACCTCTGACTTTATGGGGGCTGTGCTCCACCTCTCTCGGAGAAGGAGCTAACCTACAGCTCCAGTTAATAAAAATTCCTGGGCGTGACAAGGGTGTCTCAGGTCAAACCTCTCTGCTGGCAGACTAGCTTGTGTGACAGGATTATCCACACTCTTGCTACTATGTACATGATTGTTTACAACCTCTCAACCATAAACAGCACAGAGAGTTTGGAGTATTTTGAAAGTCTTAGTTAGCATTGGGTTTTTCTAAAGATAAAAATCATGTTGGTGAAGGGTTTTTCATTTATTAGGCCAATGTTTGCTGCTAAATCCCCTGCCCTTATACATGTTAATGAATACATAACTAGCATATATAGGAGAAATAAGTATTAACCTTGAAGATTAATCATGTTAAACCTTTGGCTAAGTAAATTCCTTTCTTAATTGTAACCCACTACACCCTCACCCAATAGGAATGCAACTTTATCTGGTACATTTGGAGGGTGGTGCCTGGTTTAAGAAAAATCACCTCTGGAAAATAAGTCTTTTGGTTGAAAGAAAGGATCATAAAATGTTAGTAGGCCCCCTGGCCAGGTGATGTAAAACCCCTAAGACCTTTTTGTATACATTTATATGAAGCACCTGATTTTGATAAAGGTCAGGACTGCTGACCCCGGAGTGACTTTAAAATTTCCATTTGTCTCTATGTGTAACAAAAGGTATATAAGCAAACCTGAAAATAAAGAAAATGGATCAGTTTCTGGAAANCTGAGAGAGCTGGTGAAGCCCGAGAAGCTGGAGGCGGAAAATGCCTATGACTGTGGCATTTGTCTCCGGAAGGGGCCTGCCACCAAGAGGCTGACTTTGCACAGCACCTCCCAGGTCCTGGTGCTGGTGCTGAAGCGGTTGACACAGATGAGCGGGGCCAAAAGGGCTCAAGAGGTGCGCTATCCCCAGTGCCTGGACGTGCATTCCTACACGTCTGAGTGGAAAGCAGGCCCGCTGGGCTACGTGCTCTACGCCTTGCTGGTGCACTCCGGGTGGAGCTGTGAGCGAGGACACTACTTTCGTTACGTCCGAGCCGGCAACGGCCGGTGGTATAAGATGGACGATGCCAAGGTGACCGCCTGTGCCGAGACTGCTGCCCTGAGCCAGAGTGCCTACGTCCTGTTCTACGCCCGGGAGGGTGCGTGGGAAGGGG